>JBAMJV010009414.1:0-131849 GCA_037951105.1 Echinarachnius parma
CATACCTTGTTGTATTCGTATTACCAATAAAATCATGGGACAGGTTTCGGTTTTTCAAATTTCCCTTTCGTTACAAAGATATGTACGTTTGAAGTATTCAGATAAGAAAAACTCTGGTGGAGTTTTTCTTACCGTGTACAAAGTGAGTGCAGTGAGTTACTGAATATCACTTTGCATTTTCGCTCATTACTTGGCCATACAATGTCCATTTGACTTGAAATTTTCACACAATACCCTGTGGACATAATATGAGATAACAACAATATACATTGCACCAACCATTCATCACTTTTTGCACATGTCAACAAAGTTACTAGATCCCTTTAAAAGCCTTGGCGGACCTCTAAAAGTTCAAGTTGAATGAGTGAGGTCAGGATTAATATAATAACTTTGAGGGTGTGGATTTTAACACATGATGCGGACAATTTCTTGTGTACCCCCATGACTGGAATGGTTGATAAATAATTAAAGATCATATCGAGAATGATGACACATATCTGTATGAAATAATTTTCATGCATTGAGCCCAGGGAAATATTGAACTTTTAATATAATTATATAAATAAAAAGCAGAAATATGTGCGGGACCCATGTATGTTTAATTCACACTGACGTACAAATACAGTCAAACCTGTGTATAGTGACACCACCCAAGGGAAACAAGAAAAGTGGCCACTGTAGACAGTTGACCTCTATCTCTAGACAGGTTCCAAAACACTGTTTACCCCTGAAGTTAGGTTGACTGCTATAGTCAAGGTGGCCACTAAGACAGCTGTCCGTCCTTCCGGGAATACAGCATGTGGAAATATAAACTTCTACTCATATAAATAATAATATTATTGTTTCAAGCGTTTTTTCGAAATATCAGAATGCAAAAGCTACATGTAGTGTGGGCCTTTAAAAGTTGAATGCGGTCAGGATCATGTGTTTCTATCCTAATTGGTAGATCACTCCTTAGAGACGCATTTAACACATGATTCACAACAGCTTGTACAATGTATTGTGTGTGTGCCTCTTGAAAGCAGTCGTAAAGATCAGCTAGGACAATAAAACCGAGACAACATTTATATATTAAGTACTTTTTTGTGACATGACATTGAACGTAAGACTACATACATGTACATGTATGTAATGCAATTAATTAGAATTGTATTAATGTATTGCATTAATTAATTCTACTGTTCTGGATATTTGCCTGTCATATAATGAAAATATAATGGGGGGGGGGGGGGGGGGGGGGGGTTTACATGCTCTCTCTCTCTCTGGGGGGGGGGGGGGGGTGCAATATATTATATTGCTTAAAGCATTATAAGCAATATAAGCGTTATGAGCAATATAAGCATTATTTAGCATTTGTTGTTTGTAATTAATGGTAAACTATATTATGAAAAATAATACAATGTACAAATGGTTACAATTTCTCCTCTTTTTTTGGGGGGGGGGGGGGTGGGGAATGCAAAAATGAATCATTTAACACTTGATAATTTTGTTTTTGTAGAGAACAACATATTACAATTATATATTATGCACACCTCTACAAGCAATACAAATCATTTCTGCATTTTAATGATTTTGATGACATTTATTCAATGGATTTGCATAGTACATATTTCTTTCTTTTTTTGGGGGGGGGGGGGGGGGTGGGGGGGGGGGAGGGCTAGGGGCCGGCCGAGGACTGGACTAGTGCAATATAATTATTATTCGCCCCTAAAATGCACCAAAAGAAGCCCAGAAAATTTGCATACAGTTCAATGCAAATCAAATTGTGGAGTGTTATTTTCATGCAGGCAAGCTTGAAAAGTAGCCCCAGAATAATAAATGTAAATTGTTTTCCCTGCTTATAGGGCGTATCGATGCTTGATGTGGAGGCCCAGAAATCCAGGGCCAGGCTGAGCAGACTAGGACCCATGGCCCAGAGGAGACCCATCACTAAGCGCTTCTCGGATGGCAGGGAGGATGAGGACCAATCAAAGTGGATGTTTACCGACTCCACAGGTGTGTACGGTGAACAAGATAAACTAGGATTTACCCCCCCCCCCCCCCCCCCCCCCCCCCCAATGCCCCCAAAGCCCCTCTCCCCTGAAATGCTTCTTAGGTGGCAATGATGATCAATGAGGACCACTCAAAGTGGATTTTTACTGACTCCACAGGTGTGTACGGTGAACAAGATAAACTAGGATTTACCCCCCCCCCCCCCAATGCCCCCAAAGCCCCCAAAGCCCCCCTCCCCTGAAATGCTTCTTAGGTGGCAATGATGATCAATGAGGACCACTCAAAGTGGATTTTTACCGACTCCACAGGGTGTGTACAGTGAAAAAGATGCACTAGAATTTACCCCCCCCCCCCCCCCCCTCCAAAAAAAAAAAAAAAAATTCCCCCAATCCCCCCTCCCCTGAAACGCTTCTCAGGGGGCAATGCTGATCAATGAGGACCACTCAAAGTGGATGTTTACTTATTCCACAGGTGTGAACAGTAAAAAAGAAAAGAAAAAGAAAATACAAGTTAGGATTTGGGGTGATTTAAGCTCCTGAAATGCCAAAAAGAGCTCCAGTGTAAACTTGCTTTATATGTATAATATATAATGCATGTACAGTTCAAAGCATAATAAACTTCCGAGTGTTTTTATTCCGTTCACTATGGGAACCTGGGTTTTACAGGTTCCCATGCGTCCTGTCGACAGCCAGGAACCTGTTTTACCAGGTTCTAAGCAAAAGCCAATTCATTTGCTTAAAGGGACTTCATAACATTGTCCAAATCCTCAAAATCCAATTGGAATTCTAGTGGTTCCCTTTATACCTTGTTGTATTCGTATTAACAATAAAAAACAATAAAAGCATAGGACCGGTTTCGGTTTTTCGAATTTCCCTTTGTTAAAAAGATATTTACGATTGAAGTAATCAGATGTTAAATTATCCACTTGACCGCGAAAACCGTGTACAAAGAGAGTGCTCTGCCATATAGCGTCCATTTAACTTGAAATGTTCACACAACACCAGTGGACATATCAGATAACAACAATATACATTGTAGTAACCACTCATCATTTTTTGCACATGTCAACAAAGTTACTAGATCCCTTTAAAACAATTATGAATTTTCTGTAGTATACTGCAACCAAGCATAGAGGATGAGGAGGAGGAGGAGAGAATGGCAAACAGAGCACCCCCTCCCCAGCCAGCCAGCATAGGGAAGGGGCCCCCAGGTCTCAGTTTAGTTAGAGTGCAAGAGTTTTAATTTTCGTAGAATTGAAGTATAGCGTTCTTTCATGTGTTCATGTTTTTTTAGCACCCAAACCAAAGAAACCAAGCTTCGATGAGGATGAGGAGGAGGAGGAGGAGGAGGAGAGAATGGCAAACGGAGCACCCCCTCCCCAGCCAGCCAGCGTGGGGAAGGGGCCCCCAGGTCTCAGTTTAGTTAGAGTGCAAGAATTTAAATTTTCGTAGAATTGAAGTATAGCGTTCTTTCATGTGTTCATGTTTTTTTAGCACCCAAACCAAAGAAACCAAGCTTCGATGAGGATGAGGAGGAGGAGGAGGAGGAGGAGAGAATGGCAAACGGAGCACCCCCTCCCCAGCCAGCCAGCGTGGGGAAGGGGCCCCCAGGTCTCAGTTTAGCTAGAGTGCAAGAATTTAAATTTTCGTAGAATTGAAGTATATATCGTTCTTTCATGTGTTCATGTTTTTCAGCACCCAAACCAAAGAAACCAAGCTTCGATGAGGATGATGAGGAGGAGGAGAGAACAACAAGCAGAGCACCCCCTCCCATCCGGCCAGCATGGGAAGAGGCCCCCAGGATTTGGTGGCATGGGGCCCATGTTGCTACCAGGTTTGGGCAATGCGATCAGCGGACTAAAAGTAAGTTTTAAGACAAAACACGAATGACAATGTCATAAGAGAGCAAGAAGGCTTTGAAGGTTTTGTTCTTTCAATCATTGTAGATTATTTGTTCACTGTAACAAAAAAACAGAAATGCCCAGGGGCGTGTTTCATAAATTATAACTTTATAACTTTTCCAGTTATTGTGACTGCTATATAATAAGAGCCATGATGCTCCATGTCGATGTTGGTGTTACAATAATAGACATTTACAGTAATGGGAAAAGATTTTGTAAAACAGGGCGCTGAAGTAAGTTTCTAACCACTTTTACCTTTAACCCTTCAGAACTGATTCAAAAATACTCGGGCAGGGGTCTATGGAGAATACATTTTTATAGCAAAGGCAATCAGTCCTGAACAGGTTAAGTATTATGTCATGTGTCCTGTTTGTTTGTTTTTTTTGCTGGATAAGATTTAATTTACAATTAAAAGGTCAAATATTTACATTATGATTTGAATTCCTCAAATGAGTGATCTTTTTTTAATAAACAATGCCTGATATTATAATTCCTCTACAGAAAACGCCCACCAGTTCTCCCAACAAAACCTTCCAGAGTACAATGGAGGAGTCCAGATCTCAGAAGGAGCCGACCAAAGCCTCTCCATCGCCCCACGGATCCCCAAGAAAAGTTCTTCCAAACGTCGGTAAGACGCCGCCGAAACCAGCCAGCAGACCGAAGCCTCACCCCAAACCGGCCCCCACCCAAGAACCATCGCAGGTCAGTTTTAAATCAGTTGTCAGCCACGATCTGTGTAGAAAAATAATGGAACACTGATGCTTATTGACAATTTTCATCAAAATCTTCCAACTGTTGGGTTAGACAACCACTGACCAGAGAGAGATCCCAAGAAATATTTTCCACGTAGTCCTATCACCTAATTCATTCTTTGATTTGGTATTATGACAACATGTCATTTATAAATTTCAGTTTTGTCTTTGTCTGATTGGATAAAAGGTCCAAAACAAAGATCACCTTAACGAAAATGACAGAGATCTTGCCTCCGACATAGACCCAGAATCCATGATTCTACAAATATTTTAAACTGTTCCCTACTAGATTTTGCAATGCACATATATGTAGAATTTTGCAGGGCCCAGTTATCCAGGTTTCTGTAGGCAGTGGGTTAATTTGTTGCTATTTCATCCTAAATTGATTATACTACTATTTGCGTTCCAGCCTGCATGGATGAAAGAGCTGAAGCAAAGATCACCAAAGAAGACGGCAGAAGTGAAGAGTGTGTCGGAGGTGAAGGGAGAGAAGAAGAAGGAAGAAAAAGATCTCAACTCAGACATTCTCCACCCGGCGCCATCGGAAAAGAAAGAACCGGAGACTCAGAAAACCCCTCCATGGATGATGAATGGCAAAGCAAGGCTACCTCCAATCAGGTTAGTCTTACTTTCATTGAATATGAAGAATGATGATGGTGGTGGTGGTGGTGGTTGTTGTGGTTGTGGTGTTGGTTGTGGTGGTGTAGGTGTTGGTGGTGTTGGTGTTGGTGGTGTTGGTCTTGGTGGTGATGGTGGTGTTGGTGTTAGTGGTGGTGGTGGTGTTGGTGTTGGTGTAAGTGTTGGTATTGGTGGTGGTGTTGGTGGTAGTCAGTGTAAGTGGTGGTGGTGGCTGCGGCTGTGGCAGTGGCGATGGCGATGATGATAGCAGTGATGATGGTGGTGGTAGTGGTGGCAGTGGCTGCGGCAGTGGCGGTGGTGGTGATTACCAGTGATGATGGCAGTGGCAGACAGAGGAGGAGAAGCTTAGGATAATAAATGAGGTTATGAAAGTGATAATGAATTGTAGACGATTTATTTTCTTTGTATTTGTAGTAACAAATGCAATAAATTCTCTATTATTCATATTTTTGTCCACAGCACACCAGGTTCATCCAATAAGGAAGAGGCGGCTCCCAGCATACCTCAGTGGAAGAAGGACTTGAGGGACAAAAAGAAGACGCCCGTCCCAGCTCCAAGCAGTAAGTATCTTTGTCTACAACTCTCTCATTTTATAAGTCATCTTTACTTGTCAAATTACAGAAATTACTAAGTATACCCAGGTCCATAGGAATAACAAATATATTTGTACATTTTGCCAGTGGCAGAGTATTTGTGACCAGCTATAGCAAAACCCAGCACTTGCCGGTAATACATGTTTGAAGAAATGGGCATTTTAAGTTCACATGATGTGCGTAAAAGACTTATGATTGTAAAATTGAAACAATCATATCTTTGCCAATTATTGGCCAATTTGATAGAACAAAGCATCAAATGAAAGCTTGTGATGAGACCCTTCTAATGGTATGACAATCTAGATTTTGATTTTTACCGACAAGTGCAGGGTTTTGCTATAGCCGGTCACATTTTGCCAATATTTTGTCATTGCCCGGGAATTTTACTATTTTAGATGCGCATTGAAATGTGAAGTTTTTGATGTATTGAATAAGGGATTCCAGTTTTCAGGCAAAGACCTGAAATGTTTGATCTTCTATACTCTAACCTGTAAGTACTTTTCTTGTGGATAGTGCACGAGTTAAACTAAGTGCGTGAAAAGTATGAAGTTGTAAAGTGAAGCGAGTCAGTTTCAGATTGGCTACAAATGAAGAGCTTAGTTCCAAAACGTGCTAAATCCATTTTTCATTTTTAAAAACAACGAGTTAACGATATCAGTACATTAATAATCTCCTTAGCTTTCTAGAAATCCAAATTTTAAGACACATTTACACAATCAACATCAAAATATTGAAGGTTCCATTTTCATATTCCCATAGGTGTGTGTGTACAAGGTTGGGCAAACGTTGGGCAAAGTTGAAAAAGTGGATTTAGCGCCTTTTGAAACTAATCTCTTCAAATACTCTGAAAGTGAAACTTCTCTAGACAGATAAAGTGTCAAAAATCAGTTCAGTAGCAGACATAGAGAGTTATTATACTACCATGTGGTATTTTAATCAATCAATAGTACAGCTAAATAATTGCTGCAGCGAGTTTTAGATGTCTTAAATTCTTCAAAACGACTTGAAAATCCCCCCCCACCTATTTATTTATTTTTGTCACAATAAATCAAAATTGACTCCATATGATATGTTTTTGAAACTGCATCAAACAGCTAATTTCGAGTTAATACTTCTGTTCTGTTGATGGCATTCATGAGTAGAAATTTGATAAATGAGAGTAATCATAGACAAAGGGTAGTGATAGCATGCCACTACTTGTACTGCTAATTTATTACTGTACCTCGATGCATCTCGACTTCTAAAACGGTCATAGTTTGCTCAAATTTCAATTTAACCTTACATACTTTGAACTTGAGTATTAGGTGTTGATATGATTTTGTTTGTCTCATGCCCTGTTAATAAATGTGTGGTGTTTTACCAAACGTTTCTTATTCTTTAGGAAATTGACTCCAATTTAATGAGGTACTCCTGGAAATGTTTGTTAGAAAATACTCTGCAAAAGCCTACCCAATTATTTAAAGCAGGGGACCACCGTTTTAGTAAATTCAACCTCTTTTAACCAGTTCCCTTCAAGATTCTGAAAGTCCCATACAGAGTTTGTACACAACCCACCTGGTTCCTGCAGTCAAGGGGTTAATTAAATTAATAGGCATCATATGAATGCAGCATATTATATTAAAGGCGCCTCGTTAAAAGTTGACCGCGGGAGGTGTTAACAGAGTTACAGCCTGAGCTTCTTGGATGGTCAAGTGAATCTGTCTGATAAGCAAATTAAGCTACATAACGGTACCCCTGCAGGATATTGGCCTTAATGAGTAGACCTACTTTATAACATATTATGTATCCATGGGTCTATATGTACCTGGGGTCCAGTCTTTGAATATATTTAATAGTGTTCCTTAATCAATATAGATATTATAATTATATTGGTCAGGTTGTAGCATAGCAGGGTCTTTTTCAATTGAGCAACTGACAAAGTTCAAACATACTTGCCCTATTAAAGGAAATTTTACTTTCCCTAATTTATTGACAATTTATTTTAACCTGGAAATAGATTATTATGTAATTAAGCAAATTTTTTAGAATTTTATTATATTTTGAAAAAAGTAAGAAAAAGCACATTATGAAGGAGTACAAAACCATTGTTTTACGAGTACTGGTTAACATGGTTGTCATGTGCAAAAATATTTAATGGTTGATGGGCGAGTCATGTATAATTTTAACTTTGTTATGCTTGTAGAATTGTCTGAACAATTATAATTAGGCTGAGCTGATTTCACAGGAGACTCCCTGAAAATGAACCAAGATTAATGCATCATTTTTTTCATCCCATCAAGTCAACCTCCCTGATTATTGAAATATTATTGTCATTAGGTTTTATGCATTTGATATTATATCTCCCTGATTTCTGCTGAAATTTCCCTATATCTTCATGATTGTTGAATTTTGAATAATGTTGGTACATACTGTAGCTCTGTACTAGGACATCATACATGTATGTAAACGTATTTCATAGACTAAAGAGAACAAAGCGTTTTGTCCTCAGACAATGCTTAATATACAAAGTGCCTTTATAAATGTATTTGCCCCTATAGCACACACGTACAATAGGTGTTCACAGGATATTGGTAACTAGTATTAGCCAGAGAGCCGTTGTGAGAGTAATAGAGGAAGTCAACCATTAGCCAGTAACTTTAATGGACCGTTAATAGTTGTGACAGTTATTCCCAAAGTGATTCAGTGGCAAAGCATGGTCGGGTCCGACTGATTTGGGGGAGGGGAGGAGGGGGCACACTCTGTTTCTTTCTGTGTATTTTGTCCAGATTGTTTACACTTTTGTTCTTTAATAATTTTTGTCAAATTATTGGGTTACATGCAGCCCCTCCCCCCCCCCCCCCCCCCTTTCTACATGTATGTGCCCCCGTAGCTACACCACTGCTGTAATTGATAGCATCATTAATTACTCTTCATTATTAAAGTCGTTATTCACAATATCCTGTTTGGTGCAGCTGCAAGTCACAGGAAAGTGACTAAAAATCCTAAATTTACTAATTATTTACAATGAAAACACAATTACTATGATAAGCATACATTTGTTCATCAGTATTTGTTTGTCTGTTTTTTTTTAATATTTGTTATAATTGTCTGATCTTTTGTTAACCATGTCATGTGTGATGAATCAATGGTATTTTAAAGTACTGATAGGACTTGTCTTTTTTCAGTGAAGATCAAAGTAATTATAATAAGCATTTACATGTATATGGTGCCAGTAATAATGCTTTCAGTCCCCCCTCAGTCCATCTTCAATCAAGCTTCCTAATTAGTGTTATGTTATTTTTTCTATAACATGAATAAAACAATAAACAATTAAATAATTCATGATTAAATGTGTCTTCCTTGTACTCTTGTCCATTAATGTCCAGCCAATCTCCCAGTCAAGCTATCCACCAATTAAGCCAGCTACATGTATCAAACGCACGGAAGCCTTTCATCATTAAAGGAAAACGTGATGTTTGCTATAGAATGAAGTGAATATGAACGATCATGAGTGAAAATCTGTGCCCAAACGGTAGAGTAATAAAAAAAGTTATGACAGGATGAACTTTGCCACGATTTTGTGTATTGTTCGCATTTGCTATCGCACTTGCGAGCTGCAGCCATTTTGACATTACATGACAATTTTACAAAATTCATTTATGAATTTGTGAAAAACAGCAGAGAGAAATTTATTTTTATTAACGAAAATGAAAAATAAGTGTATTTTCATGTGCAGAGGTTATGGCAAGTTGCTCGTCAATGAAGGCATTTGGCATCAATTTTGAAACGATCGCTCATTAATACATGATGTTCAAATAGGCATAACTCCTGTGTTTCTTGTCTGATTTTGATCAAATTTTCACCAATTATGTCTCTTATTCTCCTTCTTTTGATAGCCAATGACTAAATCAAGCCCGGAATTCCCCTTTAACCCTATCTTAACTGGGCTATTTGAGACCAGGTTTTTACTGGGGGGGGGGGGTCAATTTGACCCCCCCCCCTAACATCTCGGAGACCGCTCGTCCGATTCACGCGAAATTTTGCATGGAGGTACATTGAAGTGTTAGCGACGCGTTCATGTTTTTGTTTAATCGATCCAATGTTAAATATGCAAATTATATGCATATTAATTAGCGAAAAAACACTTATTTTATGCAAAAATCCTCTTTTTGTTTGTAAATCACTAAATATTGCTCAGAATATGCTGATTTTGTACATGAATATTCTCTATGACTTAATTAACAGGTTTTCAACAACAAAAATTGTTTTAATGTGTTTCTTTGTTTTTGGAATTTCTTATGTATTTCTTTGTTTTTTCGACTTATGTTTGTTATTGTTTTTTCCAATGGAAATAATTATTGACCATTATCCAACCATTTTTAGCCCAAAATTACATAATTGCAGTGATTAGAATGAAAAATAATGAAGATTTTGTCTTTTATGGGAAAAAAATCAATTTCCATAGGATTGGTACACAAATCACAAAATTTAGCGATTTTTGGGCCGACGCTCACTTACAAAAGGTCACGTGACTTTAGAACGGTATACCCGGTCGTCGCAAATTTGGTCTCAAAAGTTGCGCAAAACTTCAATGAAAAAACTCATGAAGTCATGCGGCAATATCTGCGCGCATTGCGGAATTATCGCGCAAAAAGTCGAGGGGGGGGTCAAATCGACCCCCCCCCCCCCAGTTAAGATAGGGTTTAAGAAACCAAGGCAACCAAACACATTTGCTTCTTCTATCATACACATAACATGTTTAAATGTACATCTTTGATTTTGTTGTCTCTGCTTTCAGGTATCAACAAGTTTTGGACTAAACCCTGTCATCAAGCTGACCCCAATTCCAGGAATTAAATTAACGCTTACAGCCATACCCGCAATCTGTCCCCAACCAAGCTTTATAATTATACCCCAATAGAATGAATCATCCTTGTGCAGAAGTCACCAGCCGAGCCCCCATTGAAGCCACCTACCAAACCAACACCCAAGCCTCGATCACCCCAAGCCAGTAGTGAAGCTAGTCATTGCAGGAAAACCAAAATCATATCACTCTTTTGTTTTCTTCTATTATGTACATACAATACAGCACATTGTGTTGGTTGACTCTGCCTTTCAGGTATCAAGTCTATGACCAAACTAAAGCCATTCATGATCCCAGCCATACCAACAATCTGTCCCCAACCAAGCTTCGCAATCAAATAATTCACAAATAAATGTGTCGTCCTTGTTTTCATCATCCATAACTTTCAAGGTGTCCAGAAGTCACCAGCAAAGCTCCCAGAGAAGTCACCAGCCAAGCCCCCAGTCAAACCTTCCACCAAACCAGCGCTCAGACCTCATCCCAAGCCAGCAGCGAGGCCCGTCGTCGCCAAGAAACCCCCGGCAAAACTTCCAGAGAAGAAGAAGAAGGAGGAGGAAGATGCCCCGGACGGGATCAGTTCTATGTCAGAATCCAAGCCAGCCGCTTTCAAACTTCCAGAGAAGAAGATGAAGGTGGAAGACGCCACGGATCGGGTTAGGGCGATGTCTGATTCCAAGCCAGGCGCAGCCAAACAGCCGGGCAAGAAGACTGTTGATGATGTTACGGATGGAGACAGCGAGATGTCAGACTCCAAGAAGATCAAGCTCTCAGTAGATCAAGTAATGTTCTCCTCTTTTATCACCTTTCTTTGACAAACTGTCAACTCTTCTTTTTGGTAAGATTTGATTTAAATTGATGTGGCACCCTAAACCGCTATCCAAGCATAAAGAAAGGGGCAGTTTTGGTGAGAAAGTACGATATCTTCTTTTATAACTATTCTGTGGCTAACTGTAAAATTTTCTGCATTTGATTTATGTATTTTCATATGATGTGATTTGCTTTAAATTCACAAGCGGTTTTTTTTTGTGGCCATAAAATAAATAGCAAGCATTGAAAAAAAAAAAATTTATCATCACAAATTATACACTTTTTTAAAACGTTTTATTAACACATGTTGGACTATTCATGGTTTGCTCCTATTTTCTGTTGTACTAATGTTTGATATGCCTATACATGTATACATGTGAATTTATCTTTTTGTACAATTAACAGTGTGACAGTGAAAAGGTAAGCCATGTAGTATAAGCTTCATGTATTACTTGACAAAAAAAGCTTTTGATTTGTTATGCAGTCTTGCAAAAGAGCACAAATATTATAAAGCATGCATACACAAAATAATTTTATATGCTTTTCTTTTCCCATGTTGGGGTTATATTTCCTTTGTATTATTAATTCAACTATAAAAATAATTTTTCAGCAGTATTTTCTTAATCTATAAAAATAATTCAATTATTGGATTTATATTTATTTGCATAATTTGTAGGTATATATATACAGTATACATTTAATTATTCCCAGCCATTAATCATCCAGTTTGTTATACATTCACAAACTTACAACCTTGCCAGTCTAAAACTATATTATTAATGCTTTGCATAATCTCGTCTAGAATGGAGAGTCTCCCATCGCTGAAGAAAAGATGGATGTAGGAGCGTCGGAGGCGACGTCAAAAGAAGAGAATGGGGAATCGAGAGAAGGTAAAGATGTAGGCAGTGAGGTTAGGAAGGATGAAGGAAAAGATGTGAATGAAGGAATGGAACCAGCGATGGAAGAACTGAAGAAAGAAGACGAAGAAGAAGTTGAAGAGAAGATGGACATTAGAGTTGAAGAGGTAGTTGACATCAAAATTGAAAAGAGTGAAGACGTCCATGTTGAAGAGAAGAAAGTAGCAATTGTTAGCGATTCAGAATCAAAGAAAGAAGAATCAAAACCAGCACCTAAATCTGATGAACCTAAAGTAACAATAGTTAAAAAGGGTAAAGAAGATTCAGAAAATGGGCATTTCAAGATGGAGAATATAGACTCTAGTACCGTCGATGAAATAATTGAGAAGAAAGAAGAGGTTCCAGCGTTAAACGACAAACCCAGACCGGCAGAGAACCAGAAAGCTGCCGAAAGGCCTGCAAAACTTGGCTACAAACCCGTCAAGATCGTTACCAAGGCGAATAACGCCAAGAAAGATGCTGATGTAGGTAAAGCGGAAGAGAAGAAGATAACGATCGTTAGAAAGTCGGACGTTGCGAAGCCAGACACAGGAACCACGGACGTTAAAAAGTCGGACGTCGGAAAGTCGGCGGAGGTTAAAAAGCCCGGCGCAGAAAAGTCGGGCTCCAGAAAGTCTGACTCCACGAACGAGGACGAGAAGGTCGGTGGGGGGAAGTCGTCGGTGACGGTGATGACGAAGAACAGCATGAACAAGGAGGTGCCGTTGTCGCAGAAGGAGGAGAAGGAGAACGAGATGGAGATGGGGATGAACCCGGAGATGAGCAACATGCCCAAGTGGAAGCGGGAGGCGCTGGAGAGGAAGCAGAAGAGGAAGATGTCTGGTGGATACGCCCCCGTGAGTCCCCTCCTCCCATTTTGCTTGCTCTCAATTGTCCTGTCTCGTCCTCCTTGTTACCCTGCTCTTGTCCCCTCTGTGACCTTGCCTTTGCACCTTGTTTTGTGGTTGTGGTTCCATGTTCCTATTGCTCTATTCTAAATTAAAATTTCCTACCCTCTTTTGTCTCTTGCTTGTGCACCATTTTCTGTGGTTCCTTGTTCCTGTTCTAAAGGCTCTGTCTATTCTAAATCCAAATGCCTAACCCAAGTTCCCCTTTATTTCTTCACCATATTTTATGGTTCCATGTTCCCATTTGCTCTATTCTAATTCCAAATATTTATATCCTCCCATTTTCTTTGTTTCTTCAGTATTGTGTGTGTGTTTGCATGTTCTTGCGTGCCCTCCCTTTCCAATATGTCTCTTTTTTATCTTCACAACTTTGATTTTGGGTCATAATCCCTTCAAAATTTAAAATCTTCTTGCATTCTTTTGCAACTTGATACTTGCAAAACTGTTCTACTCCTTGCTTTATATTGAGTCCAACTTGTTATCCTGTCATTCCATTCCTAATTCTCCCAGCCTGCTCCTGTTCCATCTTCATTCACGTTGCACGTTTTGTGTGAATACAGCTCCATGTTTTATTGTGTTGCTTGTCATTTTCCTCTGATAAAGATCCTGCCAGGATCGAAAGCTCATACAGGCCTCGGACATCCATTTTTCTTTGATAGCTCTGTTTGCAAAGCGTGTACCTGTGTGCTTTCAACCTTCTCATGGAGTGCTTTCTTTTCCCCTCCTGTTTCTTCAATTCCCACTCTCCTGCGCTTCGTTCTCTGGTTCCCCAGTGGTTTAATTTTGTTGGTGTTTTTTTCCATCTGCCTTTCTTCTTTTGGGTCGGGTTGTTTTAATTTGCACTATGTATTATGTCTCTTTTTATTTACATTTCCTTCTCTTCTGCAACCATTGGTTCAGGTTGTTGTTTTAGTTTGCACTATTGTATGGTTAATGTGCTATTGTTTTACACTTGGTTATGAAGTTTGTATGCATATCTACACCTTTTCTCTACATTATGTATGTATACATGACACTTGCTTTCATGTTATTTTCAGCAAAGTTCTTATTTGCCTTTTCACTTTGTTTCTTAATTATGAAATATTTGTTTTCTCTTTGATTATAAAACAATTCTGTCTGATTTTAAAGGGGACCACCAGGCAAAGAACAACACATAATTAAATGTTTTGGTACCGTTTTGTGATATCAAATAGATACACAACATTTTGTAAAGGTTTGTGTAATTCATAAACAAAGCAATTAATTTCCACCACTTACGGAACCACTACTATTTCCTGGTTCCTGGTTTGCGAGTGCGCCAATGCTATTCACGCGTACGTTTTGAGACGATGGAATCCCGGGCGATTCGTTCGCTCTGCACAAATTAGTCTCGTACATTCAGACCGTGCTTTAGAATGGTGATGCGTTTTCCGATTATATATTTTTTCTGGAAACATATTTTGGTGAACTTGTTGATGGAATGGAATTCTAAAGATGTTACCTTTCATTTATAAGAATTTTTTTGGGGGTGGTGGTACCCTTTAAGTTTATCTTTGCACCATGTTTTTCCGTTTTCTTTCTTTGCATCAGATTTGTCTTATAAATGCGTGTAATATTACTGAGTTTATATGCTCAACCTTATTGCTGCACATAAAGTTTCAGTTTCAGTTGATGTAAGCGATATCAAACATAACAAAAGAATTGTTATTTTAATTTTAGAAGCTAGTGCTCTATTTATGTAAAATGTAATGGAACAACGTATCACATAAATCATGAAGATGGAAGGGAAATTATTCTTAATAATATTATATTAAGTCAAATTTCTTTGCACCTATAAAATACCATCTCCGGCACTGCACACACTTCATGTACACTTTTTTCATCTGTCAAGCATCTTTTGCGCATTTGTAACGTGTATTTTATATGATTTTGAATGTCATGCGTACTACTTGTGACATTTCTTGTGATGTATAACTGTACTGTGTATGTATACCTTCAATCATAATGTTGTGTATTATTTGATTGTTTCTATTATGTATTCAGTGTTTCTCTCGTGTTGTTTTGCTGTACATAGTTTACATATGTATGAAATTACATTTTTTTTACATGAACATGCTAAAGCCAGCTGCATGAAGCATCAAAATGCATCTTAGTATTCATATTTCTGACTTTGGGGATTTTCTTTTTTTCAAGCAGGAGTGGTAAATATATTTGCAACAACATACTGCATTCATTAATGGATGTGAATTTACATGATGTCAACATATTGTTAAATGAACTAATTGATTTGAATTCAATTTCAAAGTAAGGATATTTATACAAAACTATAATGCAAGGCATGTTATGTTACATAGATACATAACCTTAAATCACTACATATTTTTTCACAATTATCATAGTTAATATCCTTTTGTTTCTAGATAATACAAATGTAGTTTACTTGGCTACAAAGTGTCAAGCTGCAAAAATACTCAATACTTATTGCAATATCTCATTTTTGATTACCTTTATATTTAATGCTTTTAAAATTGAAGCATGATCCAGTGCTATATAACTATGTTTTTAGCTCATCCGGCCCGAAGGGCCCGATGAGCTTATGCCATGCCCTGGCGTCCGGCGTCCGTCCGTCCGTCTGTCCTTCCGTCCGTCCGTCCGTCCACAGTTTTCAAAATGCTTCTTCTTCGTTATTTTTCAACCGATTTTGATTCTGATTGTTTCATAAGATAGGGCTAGGAGGGGGATTTAAAACTTCTACACAGAATCGTGAAATTTTTCTCCATTAATTAATTATGGTAATTTATGCAAATTTATTCCAAAAATCACAAAAAATGCTTCTTCTTCATTTCTTGACCGATTTTGATTTGGTTTGCTTTATCTGGTAGAGCTAACTTTGGTACACTAGACTTCTACACAGAATTTTGAAATTTTTCTCCATTAATTAATTATGGTAATTTATGCAAATTTATTCCAAAAATCACAAAAAATGCTTCTTCTCCTTCATTTCTCGACCGATTTTGATTTGGTTTGCTTTATCTGGTAGAGCTAACTTTGGTACACTAAACTTCTACACAGAATTTTGAAATTTTTCTCCATTAATTAATTATGGTAATTTATGCAAATTTATTCCAAAAATCACAAAAAATGCTTCTTCTCCTTCATTTCTCGACCGATTTTGATTTGGTTTGCTTTATCTGGTAGAGCTAACTTTGGTACACTAAACTTCTACACAGAATTTTGAAATTTTTCTCCATTAATTAATTATGGTAATTTATGCAAATTTATTCCAAAAATCACAAAAAATGCTTCTTCTCCTTCATTTCTTGACCGATTTTGATTTGGTTTGCTTTATCTGGTAGAGCTAACTTTGGTACACTAAACTTCTACACAGAATTTTGAAATTTTTCTCCATTAATTAATTATGGTAATTTATGCAAATTTATTCCAAAAATCACAAAAAATGCTTCTCCTTCATTTCTCGACCGATTTTGATTTGGTTTGCTTTATCTGGTAGAGCTAACTTTGGTACACTAAACTTCTACACAGAATTTTGAAATTTTTCTCCATTAATTAATTATGGTAATTTTTTATTTATTTATTTATTTATTTTTTATTTTTAATTAATTTATTTATTTTTTTATTTTTATTCATTTTTATTTTATTTAAAACAAATTTTTTTTTTGGTTATTTTTTTTACATTTTTAAATTTATTTATTTATTTATTATTATTATTATTATTTTTTTTTTTTTTTTTTTTTTTCCCATGTCCCTTCTGGGGCGTCAAATTTATATATTTTTTGCTCTAATTTAAAAAATAAAAATAATTTATGTCCCCTTAGGGCATCAAATTTTTATTTTTTGACCAGTTGAAAAGTGTACCACATGAAATTTGCGATATTTGATGTTGCGAGATGCCGGATGAGCGCTACGTCATTGACGTTCTGGTTATTTATATATTTTATACCAAAGACAGTTTGATTGTCTGTAAACTGCATTATAATATTTTACCTAGAAGATTTCTTCAGAAAACAAAAACAAGTATAACAACTGTTAGCTCACTGAAAATGTGTGTGTTTTTTAATATGATTCATTTAATGTATATTACTTTGGATCTACATGTAGAATAATGGTTGCTGAAATTATGCAGTAAATAACAAACACAATTTATGCAGCCTGTAATAATGTGTGACTAGTCATCGAGACATCTATAGGCCAACAATAATAATTTGTTCTTTGATCCCAAACAAATTGACCATTGATTCCCAACAAAGTAACCTTTGATCCCCAACAAAGTAACTTTTAATCCCCAACAAGTTGACCTGTGACCTCCAATAATTTGACCTTTGACCCCCCACCCTCCCCACCTACCTACACAGCTCCACAAACCAAGCGGCACGATCGACACCAACTTGAACATGCCGCAGTGGAAGAAGGACTTGATGGAGAAGCGGAAGATGATGCCCAGGATGGCGTCAATGGATGCGGTCGACCGGGAGGAGAAGGGGTCCAAGGAGAACCTCAAGTCGGAAAAGGTCCTCAAGAGGCACACAATCGCGGCAGGTGTGTATTTACAGTATATATCTCTCCATCTTTTCTGTCTTGGCATTTGGCCAAAAAATTTTTTAATTTGGGCTCAAAAGCTGGATGCGGTAGACCGGGAGGAGAAGGGGTCCAAGGAGAACCTCAAGTCGGAAAAGGTCCTCAAGAGGCACACGGTAGCGGCAGGTGTGTATTCATATATATCACTCCATCTTTTCTGTCTTGGCATTTGGCAAAATAAAAATACAATTTGGAGGCTCAAAAACTGAGGTCTATGCCCAAGATGACGTCTGTGGATGCTGTCGACCGGGAGGAGAAGGGGTCCAAGGAGAACCTCAAATCGGAAAAGGTCCTCAAGAGGCACACGGTAGCGGCAGGCTGGTATTCATCCATCTTGTCTCTCTTTTCTATTTGTGAAGGTTTGAAATCTTGTTCCCTTTTTTATATAATTGTCACATCTTAACCATTCCAATTATGAGGACAGAACACCTTTCATGTCATAGACCATGCATGCATGGCCTTGTTCTAGAACGAGTTGCAATGGATTGTAAAGATGTTGCAATTAATTGCAAGTCAGAACATGTGATTAAATGCGCAGATCTGATTGGTTCGATTGTGCATATTTTCCGACTTGAAAATTTATTGCAACTTTACATCGATCAGAGCTCTTTCTGCATCGGGGGCCCAGGAGACCTGTATTTGCACTTAACATTTGATCTTGTTATTATATTTTGTTCCTTTTCTTTTATTGAATAAATTGAATGAATGATTTTCGATCAATCGATTGATTGACGGGTTGATTTGAATTGATTTTCCATCCAGATGTGTCCGTAAATGTGCCATCCGGTCACAAGACCAGCGTGCCCACTTGGAAGCAAGAGCTTGAGAAGAGAAAGAAAGAAGTTACTTTGAAATTAGACCATCTCACCTTGGTATTCAAACATAATACTTTAACCATTTTCATTCTTTGTTTATAATAGTTGATTAACTCATTTTTTAATTAATTTTTCCGCCCAGATGTGTCCGTAAATGTGCCATCAGGTCACAAGACCAGCGTGCCCACGTGGAAGCAAGAGCTAGAAAAGAGAAAGATCGGCCGACTGGCCAAACACCTGGAGAACAAAGATGCAGGTAATGAATGGACGCCCTCTCATATTACACCTCCCATCTCTTGGGATTAGTTTTAGGTTAAGTGTTAGTCGCAATAAAGCTGTGTCTCTATGCTAAATGCTGGTATTTTCGCTTACTGATAAGTACTGATAAGATATTAAAGGGGAATTCAACCCCAGAAATGTGATGTTTGCCATGAAACAAGGTGAATGAGAAAATCTTGATGAAAAATCTTGAGTGAAAACAGTAGCTAGTGCAACCAAAATCTCATTCTACTTCTTCTGTTTAGACAATAACTTAATCTGGAATTCCCCTTTAAAGGGACCCGCTGATGTGGCATTACCCGCTTTTGTTGAGTCCGTATGCAACGTCACGACATGGCAGCTACCTACCGTAGGCAGCAATGTCAGAGAACAGTGGTTAAATGACATGATTTATGCATGCTCTTATCAGTGCCAATAAGCAACAACGAAAATGCCAGCATTCAGCTTGCCTTTGAATGGCAACACCATTTTCTTCTTCCGCTGTCATACATGCAGTTGTCAATCATGTGTTAGCAGTGCAGCATAATTAACAAAAAAAGAGCAAAATTAGATGTATCGAATTCATTGTTCAAACACAGATAATGTGTACCTTTATATGGATAATAACCCAGTCAAGTCATGACCAAGTTGTTCCTTTTGCAGTAATAACAAAGATCAAGGCTAAAAATAGTTTCATTCTTGACACTGCAAGGCACAAGCTTCATGGAAGATTAAAAAAATTGCAAAACAATAATAATTCATTTTCTTAGCAATTTACAATCATTTTTGCTAGGCAAGTTGCAAAATGCAGTTTCTAGGTTAGATGTGCCAAATGTTTTACAACTAATTTTCTGTAGTGATGTTGTCTATAGAATTAATACAGTCAGAAATATGCATACTTACATATCCAATAGTTATAAATGATGTGTACGTGTTTTTAGGAAGAACAGCATCAAAAAGTGTACTGTAGCTTATCAAATTTGATTTAAATTTGTGATAATGTGTTTCATAAGCTAATTGCAATTTTGCTTTCATTTTTTCCCTTTCCCCCCTACCCATACTTAAAAACTTCCCTTCCTGCGTTCATTCCCCCAAATCCTACATGTTTTTATGTTGCCATTTCGTTTACTGGAATTTTATATTTACATCATTTAATATTTGCATGTATGTTTTTTAATCCTTGGTTGTGTTTATATTTGTTTCCTTGTTTTAATCCTTTTTTTGTGTCACTGACCTCCCATTAAAAAAAAAAAAACTAATATATTATCATCTTCTCCATGATTTATTTGTCATCTTTAAATGCTTCTTTTCCTGTTGTATGTTTTGCATAATGTTATTTACCATGGTTTTCAATCTTTACCCCTATTACATTTTGTATTATTTTGACCAAAAAATTAATTTAAACAAAATTATTAAAACATTAATTAAACAAAAACTTATTTTCATGGACTAACTAATGATGATTGATGGAATGTACAATTGTGCTTGTTATTTTAAATCAATAATTTTTTATTTTATTGGTTAAACTTCGACTCAAATTTCAAACTACCATGTGGTTTACAATATCTTTCGGTGATCTCTTGATAACGCATGGAACAATTTCTCTACCAATCCCCTTACAAACTTTACTCATGTTATATTTGATATTCGTATTAATCAAAACATCCACTGTAACCATTACATTTGATCATCTTATGCATCCAATGTTAAATGATATTCAAATCATGCCAACATTTGGCAACATTCCCTTTAAACAATTTACATTCTCATCAACTTAATCCATCTAATATGTACATCGTATGTTAATGATCACATCCTAACTGGTACCACTTGGCAATGGTTGGCTTTGGAAATATTATGTGACACTCGTAATTTCACCTCATGACTCATTTACAAATCTTGTTTTACTTTTCATCTCTTGCTACATTTTTTATTTCAATAAACTCTATAAAATACTTTTACCTACACTCTCTCTTTAAACAAATATAATGCTACTATTCACTTTCAAATTCTGAATGGACTATCACTCTTGAAAAAAAAAATGGTACTACAACTCTCGTTCTAAAAATGACCATTGTCTGCGTACTCTGTACTATTCCTGTCACGTTCTTGTCGACTAATTGTGTCAAATACTAAAACCTTCCACCTCCTATCTCATGAAACCTTCACTCCTGGAAAGAAATTAATACCCATCACCTTCTAATTCTGAACTAACGTCCATCTCCTTTATCATGAAACATTCATTCCTTAAAAAATTATACTAACTCACTGTCAAATTCTGAACTAACTATCGTCCACGTCTCATTATCATGTATTTTACTCTCGCCACGTTCTTGTCGACTAACTAACTGTCAACCTACCCTCTTCATGAAATCCTCGCTCCTTTAACAAACAAAAACAAAAATGTAATTACTAACTCGCTAGGTCCGGAAATCAAGGAGAAAAATGCTGAAACGGTCGCCTCTGCAAGTTCGTGAGCATCGACAAAATGGTATAAATACTGCCATGTTTGTGTTTGTCTGACAATTATCTGGTTAGCCCTCTGTGACAACATGTAGTATAGTTTCAGGGTATAAAACTTTTTTATATCACCAAAACACACTCAAATTCAACCAAAATCACTTGGAGCTTTCGCACTTTGTACTCTTGTACTCAATTGTCCATTAAAGGGACTTAGTAACATTGTCCAAATCCTCAAAATAAAATTGTAATTCTAGCGGTTCACTTATACCTTGTTGTATTCGTATTAACAAAAAAATCATGGGACAGGTTTCGGTTTTTCAAATTTCCCTTTCGTTACAAAGATATGTATGAATGAAGTATTCAGATAAGAAAAACTCCGGGCGAGTTTTTCATCCCTGTACAAAGTGAATGCAGTGAGTTAGTGAATATCACCCAATATCACTTTGCATTTTCGCTCATTACTTGGCCATGCAATGTCCATTTGACTTGAAATTTTCACACAATACCCTGTGGACATAGGAGATAACAACACTATACATTTCATCAACCATTCATCACTTTTTGCACATGTCAACAAAGTTACTAGATCCCTTTAAACCATAGCATCTGAGTTTGGATACTTCACAGGAACGATTGGGATAAAACCAGTCATTGATTTTCTCTGTTTTCACTACGTAAACATTTTTTTTTTTTTTACTTCAAAAAATTTAGTTTTCACGCAATCATCTTACTTGTTTTTCAGATGAATCTTCTCAAGGATTATTCTTTTTCTATGAGAATCTCACATATCATTCTCAAGAATCTTACAATGAAATGGGTTTAGGATTGAAGTCTCAAATAAAACTTTTGGGAAAAATATATTAAATTTAATGGGTCACTTTGAATGTATTGGCGTTTCTTGCCAGATGACCTGGAGATTTCGGAAATTGTAGAAATACAGTATACTATTAAAAGTTCCCGTTTATTTTTTTATATAAATTTCCAAAATCACTTTCGCCCGACGTTATGAACCTTTCGAGGGCTAGCCAGATATGTGTCTATTAATTGTGTAGAGTACATGACTTGGCAAGTTGCATTCAAAGCATAAGGTAACAACTTGCGCGAGGAAATTCAGACTAACGTTACATACTGTAGTGCAATCTCTCCATTCTTCTGTCTAATTTACAAGGTTAGAATAATTAGATACTTCCTTTCTGAGTGAGATTATTTGCTGTTGATAGTTGCAATGTACTTTGGTTTTTAATAATCACATTATTATGATTTGCTTATCTGCCCCTTAATTGTACTTTGTACATGGATTAGTTGATAGGTTTAGCATTGATATAAAACATATCGCCAGACGCAAAGTTCATTGAATCTCTTAATTGTTTTCACCAATTAATTAAATGATAGCATTAATTTTCTCCTTTGCTGAATCTGCATTTTTCTGCACCATCAGTGTGAACTGTAGATAACATTAGATATTAAAACGGATACACTGTTTAATAAACCAACACTCTTTGTCATTATGATTCCAATAATGTTTCACACCAGGAACTAAAAACGAAACCCATTTGAAATGTTTCTATCAAGAAAAAAATGAAATGACTATGCAACATGGCCAGTTTTCCAAATCGCATCATGTGTGAATCTGAATACTATTTTGCTTTCTTTTGTAATTTTTTTTCAAGATTTCATTTTAGAATGTGATGTGCATCCCTACAACTTTTGAATGTATTTTAAAAATATTTTTTGATGTGCTTCTCAAAAGAAATTGTGGCAAAACTGATAATAAATGTACTACCACTAGGCTCATATGTCTCATATGTCTGAATTATCTTTTTACATACAGATCCTTTGTATTCTATAAGTTAAGTAAATGATAAGAAATAAGAAACCAAAAGTAGTTGCAGGAGTCTGGCAAGAAAATGTTTCAAAAATGTTTGTTCTTTTTTAAAATGTAATTATGAACGTATTTGGACATTGTCAAGGGCAAAGGCAAGTGTGTCTTCACCCTTTGTAAAAAAAAAAAAAGAAGCTTGTCAGCTCAAAAGAGCAAGTGCTTCAAAAGAGCAAGTGCTTGTGCTTGAAAATGTTAACTTGAAGCACACCTAGACTATGGTTACATGAAGCACAAATACATTGTACATGTATTCACTGCTAACTAGCGCAGAGGTCTATGTATGCACATAAGCAACCCCCTCGTGCCCCCATATTTTGACCGAAAAATATACCAACATAAATGCAGTACAAAATGATGAAATACCTGGATGACTCCCCAAATATTAAAGAAATAAGTGTCATGCACCCCCTGCCCCCAGCTGCATCGGTGAACCTAAGCTAGTTTACTGCACCCAAGTTGTCCAATTCCAAATTGTTAATTCCTAATTCAGTAATTGTTAATTCCAAAATGGTTAATTCTGTATCAGATCAATGATGTGTTCAGACCCAGCCTGAAAAATACCTGGACTGTGCAGCCATGGTCTATGGAGAATGCATGTTATATCAAAATCAAATAGTCTTTGAAGAGTGTAATTTAGTATACTTCCCAAATGAATTCCTCATTAAGTTTGGTAAGACCTGATTTCAAATCAAGAAAGATCGATCTACAAAAAGGTAAGACAATTGAGAGTAACTAAGAAAATATTTCCTTTGCGTATGCGTTCTTGCAAGCCCCAAGTACATTGTATACTACATGTATGCTGTACAACTCATGTATTTAGATGTTAATTATCTGATTTTGTTCATACCTTTTACCAGAACGGGATCGACCTTAACGATGGCACGCGGAAAAAAATGACATTACCCACAGCGGCTGACCCCTCTTCAAGCAAGATTGCAAGACCATTTTTAATATGTACGCTAGAACAACTTTCAGGATTGGGAATAGGGACCTTTTTGATTTTGTAGACACGTTTGGTGCTGATGTCAGTGAGTGATGTGAAACCACTGAGTCGACTATAAATGTTCACTCTGGATAATTCATGCATCTCCAATTTCACATGACGAAGAGATCATGCACAGCAAGTGGATGTGATGGCCTCATGTAATACATAATGATATTACTATCGCTGTACCAGAGTGGAGCATGACGGCGACATTTCCGTGCCCGTGTTCTCCATCCAACCAACGTCACATGCCTCATCATTACGACACATATCAGAGTGAATGCCATTCTACATTGTAGATTGAAAACGATGGCAAAACATTAATTAGTACCCGAGTTCTCAATCCAGCCAGTGAACAAGGGATCTACTATTAAAGGCACATTGCTTGAAAATAACATCATAAGTCATCATAGAAGTAAAAAATAAAACGCTTTAACCCGTTCAGGACTGGTCCCGAAAATACTCTGGCTTGGGTCTATGGAGAATACATGTTGTAACAAAATCAGTTAGTCCTGAACAGGTTAATGGACATGTATGCAATGCATACAGTCAAATCTGTTTATGGTGACCTCCTAAGCTATATAAAAGGGAAACAAGAAAAGGTGCCACTGTACACAGGTTCCATAAAATTGTTTTATCTGCAGGGTACAATTTTTGGCCTCTATAGACAGGTTAGACCGTAAGCCGTTTTGATTGAAGTTATATCGAATTTACATTTATTATTAAGTGTATGCAATCATGATTGAGGTGTTGATCAGACTATTCCATTATTTTCAAAGCATAATTCCTATTAATAAACTACACAATATTCCTCCATCTTGCATACTGCTATTTGCTGTAATATACTGTACAAGTTTTATTTCCCCATTTTATTCTATTCAGGGAGTAAAATATTCCATTCCTCAATGTATTTATGTTAATATAAGATATATATTCTTCTTTATAAAATGGAGTACATTTACATTGTTTGTATGTCTCTGTTGTAAATTTGATCATGTTGTAATGGTAATACTTACTGCCCAATTACAAAGTCGGTTTATATGAAGATGTCAAATGTAAAAAGATTTTGTTTACATCATTTATTTGCAGGTATTTTTTCTTTTCAGAATTCTTCATTTAGTTAACACTCAAGTCTGTTTGTTTGTTTGTTTTTTTACCTTCACTCCATGTATGTATAAAAGATGTGCTTACAAAATATTTATGTAAATATTTGAGAAAAATTGTTTTATTTTATTTCATGTGGTATTACTGTTCATGTAATATGGTAAACTGCTTGTTATGAAAATGTGTATTTTTTCATTATTGTCTCTGAAAAGATTTTACACTTAAAAGAGGGACATGTTTTTTGTATGATCTTATCTGAGTTATTGCTGTTAAATTTGATGGGATTTTGAGAACCGGACTAATTCAAAACGCTTTTTTTATATGACTGTCTAACAAATTTTAGACAAATTAAACTACAGATTTCAAGTACCGGTATACCCAACTTTCTTTCCATTTATACTGATATTTACTCGACACAATTTTTTTTTTTATAAATCTTCCAGTTTTTTAGTTTATTGGTGAAATGAGTATTTCATTTGTATTCAACTATGAATTTTCGGATGATCATAATTATCTATGATTCTTCAAGAATTTCACCAAAATCAATCGAGTATGACTGTTCATGAAGCAATATGTGAGTATGTAAATCAGAATTTTTCATATGAAACGAAAGGAATGAATAGTAATTTGAAAAGGTGGATTTGTGAGTGTATGTATTTCTCTTGGTGATGTTTCTAGTGTGTTTATAAACTATATAAGAATTTTGTCACAAGCTTTTGGTGTTACAATTTGGATAGATTGTCACCTCTGCAAAGTTTTTTTGTACTGATTGAAGGAACTAAATGTTTTTAATAATTGAAGAAATTTGATAATACTATTAACTGAAAGCTTTCGTCTTAATCAAATAATGTTGTATTATGGGATACAAATTTGTTCTTGAAAATGTGAATGGAATTATCACTGTAATACTGTATACTGCCCATGAATGTGTCACAGTAATCACATGCGAGTTTTTGATTGCAAATCATGCACCCGGAACGTTGACGTCCCGATGCCACGATTAAGACTGTCCCGCGTTAACTCCGCGTCCACCTATTTGAGAAGAACGTATTAGATTTGACTAATTTGGCTTGGAAGGAATGCTCCCCAGGGAGTGCAGATGGTGCACACAATGTTTGTGGGCTGACATACAGTAGTATCATATGACCGGGGTAATAACAGTGTAGAGCGCTTTAATAGAGATAAAATTGTATTATATTAGGCGCTATAATTATAAATCAAACCTTTTATTAGGATTTCTCTGCTGAAGGATGGGGTAGTGCATGTCGAGTGACCGTAGGGGCGGGGCCTAATCGTAGCGT
This sequence comes from Echinarachnius parma, assembly GCA_037951105.1. NCBI lineage: Eukaryota > Metazoa > Echinodermata > Echinoidea > Clypeasteroida > Echinarachniidae > Echinarachnius > Echinarachnius parma. The sequence continues at coordinate 26,714 of JBAMJV010009414.1, forward strand.
CATTAAAAGATGGCCGCATTCCAGATTTGCAGTCACAAGCTCCCTAATATTATTAAACTGCCTGAAGGACTACAGGCTACAGCACAGAGCTAAACATACATTACATTCATTGGTTTGTCTTGATTGTATATCACATTTGCACAATTCTAATGAAGTTGACAGGCAGTATTATTATGTGGAGTGATAATTTGATTCTGTGGACAATTTAAGGCAAAAAAGTGTCACATGTTCACTTATTTATCATGTATACTTATTTATCATGTATTTAATAGAAAGTTATCATTTCCTTTTTTTTTAAATGTCACAAGTTTGGGTTAGAAGTGTTTACATGATATTTTTTACAGTATACATGTAGATCTGTGTATTTCTAATGATGCTTTCCCAGATCTCAGACTATTGGTCGATAATTGATACATTTTTTCAACTGCATGCTTTACCAAAACCAAATGCCTGTAGTCTTGACAGGTTAAGTAAATTGAGGACAATTTTGTAGAAGATATTTCAAACCAACTCGAGTTTATCCTTCATATTTATCTTTTCCTGATCTTATTTCTGCCATGATAATGTGCCTTGTCAGAATTTTAGTAGTAGTAACAGCATGAATTTTTAAAATTATTATATCTCAATAAAATATACTCACAGATACACATTTCCATGAAGTAGTATAATAATAGAGAACCATAGGAATTTATTAATTAGATGGGTACATATAAAGATATAAGTTTAGTGCATTCAGTAATAATCCTTTCCCTCCACTCGTACATGTGTACATGTAGATACTTTTTAGAATAACTTGAAGAGTTAACTATTTTTTTATGTTGAAGATCAAAAAAACATTGCAACGGTGTAACATGTCATACCCTATAATTTCTCACAACCCTAGCCTAGACTTTTTCAACGAGAAAGAAGATCATTATCGATTTCTGAAAATTGCAAGCGCAAACATGATCACTCGGTAATCCATACCACTATCACTTTACTATTGCGATGCAAAAGTGTGAGCGATTGTACATTGTATACATGTGTGTATCACGTTTGACACTCGATATAGTCGCATGAAAAGAGGAAATCCTACCTAATTTATCAGTAGCCCATTATGCCAATACAACTATTCTTTAACCCAAGATTCTTGTTCTGTAGTGTAGGTGAGATTAATTATGCGTTTATTTTCTTAATGTTTGTTACAAAATAAAAATATATTATTTTCTTTTTTAGAACTCCTGCAATCCTTCTATTGAAAAAAAAATTGAATTAGCTGCAAATTTCACTGCTGTATGATATATTATAATTCTCATAGAAAATCTACTCTGTATAAAATCTGGACTTTATTATATAGTTTAATTTCTTTACTTTCCTGTCTAAATTAGCTGCTTATATGTGTATGTATATTTTTGCTTAGTGTGTGATCTATATTTTTGATTCAATTTAACGATCAAATTCTATATTTTTTATTTTGGTATCAAAGTGTATTTTATTTGTAGCCTTTTAATTATATTCTGTGAGGGTTCGAGATGATTTGTATGAAGGAATGAATAATTATATTTTGTATTAGTTGAATATGAATTTATATGTGTATGCGAGTAGGAATGCACAATTGTTGAAATAGAAACATTGAAATAGAATAATTATGTAGGATCCCACTATCACCTAAATAGATCTTTCAAATATATTGATTTTTGTTTAAGAGTAGGAAAATACAGTTATTATGTATGCCCTTTGTTAAAATGTGCTTGTAAAGTTACCAAAACTTTGTGGAATTCAGGATTTTAGTTTTGACTAGGAAAATATTGTCAACATAATTAGAAAAAAATGAAAGTAATGTTGAATCTCTTTCAAAAAAGATTTACAAATAGTATAATATCTTATTATGCTCTCCTTGCGTGGATCTGTTACATTCTTGTAACACATCTTTAAATGCTGTTATTAAATTGAACACTGAATTTGGGATCATTCCATAAAAAGACGTTTCCATTTCTGTGTGGACTATTTTCGACAAATTTTAACAAATTCTAACTGAATATCAAATCTCTTTCTAACAAGGATCATTCCATAAGTCCTTTTTTGTGTGGTTAATTTTCATTTTTTATCACGCACATTATTTTAAAAGCTTGGTTTTGTATAATACATTCCTGTTATAAGCCATTCCCATTTTGTCTTTTATTTATATTTACTAAAAATGCATTCCTCAACTGTGAGCTTTGTCCTAATTGTTATTATTCCTGTAACTCTTTTCTACATTATCATTCCTATTACACTTTTAGTTACAATGTTTGTATATCATAAGTATTCTCTTTTAAAATGTGTACATTCATATCTATTAAACTCATTCTTACACGATATATAATTTGGTCTAATTTGAGAATGAAGAAAACCTTCCACAACCAATCATACTCTGTATGTGTGTACATAAATCTGTAATGTTAATTCAACAGCCAACTAATCGTTAACTGTAGTTTTTCATAAGAGTATGATTGTTTTGTAATTAGTCTTATGAGGTGGCCTTTTCTGTATTATATAAGTGTATCATTTTTTTTTTGTAGGGGAAACGTTTGAAAATCTACTTCAGACTTTGCACTTTTAAATGATTGATCAAGAGATTTATAATAAATTCTGAATATGCATATGAAATTTGTTTTAAATGTGTTTGAAGGCTTTCTATGTGTCTTTTTATCGTAGAGTACATAACTTTCTAAGATCCCATGGAAATGTATGTAGTCAGAATGACAAGGATTTCATAATCATCACCAGCATCATCATCCATCTATCCATCCACCATCATCAAACCTCTTGCTTTTGCACTGTTCTTCAATCAATCACATAGCATGCACTCTCTCCACTCCCTGGGGAGCATTCCAATGGATGAGGGTTAGGGGAAAGGGGGAGAAAGAAGAAGGGAATAGGAAAGAGAGAAATAAGATCATTTAACGATTTCTATTGAGAAAAAATCTACCCTCTTCAGTTGCTTTTGCCCTGTTCCTGTGGAGGGCTTTGGGGTCTAATAACATTGGTAATTAAAGGGGAGCTAAAGGCTGGCATTTTTGCTTACTGTTTATACTGATAGACCTGCATAATTCCCATCGCTTCTAGTCGGAAATTTTCTCTTGGGGTATCATTAATAATGGAAATAAGCCATGTTCTTTGAAACCACTATAATTATGGCAGCCTCCAGTCATCGGTCAAAACAGTTGATAGTGTTTTAAAAAACATTTTTATAATTAACGATACCCATGAGGAAATACACGACTAGAAGTGACCTAAATTATGCACTTATCAGTAAACGGCAAGCACAAATTCCAGCGTTTTTTCCACTTAAATACACACCACAATAAATCAATCACATGACATGCACTCTTTCCACTCCCATGGATGAGGAATGAAATCAGGAGGGAATGAGAGAGGAGAAAAGAGCTCATCAAACAAATCAATTTGTAGATAATGAATTTCGTAAAACGAGAGGAAACAACAACAAAAAAACCCTTGTAAACGCATTCTATTTAAGATTGAAATATTAATGTTTTATAATATTTTCTGAAAATAATTTCAACCCCCTGATTATGAGGATCATGGAGGTACATAAAAACTGGTACAGAAGGTCAACCAAAAATGGAATTGACATGGATAAAAATCATCATCAGTCACATAAAAATATCTCAATTGTAAGAGAAAATTATTAAATTATATACTCGATCCCATATATGTTTCATTATTACACAGAACAGTAAAACCCATCTTGGTGACCACCTGCATCTATCATACCTACAGTGGTATGTTGCAAAAGTGATCACCTGCAGAGAATATAAGGCAACCTGTCTATAGAGATCACCTGACTACAGTGGCCACGTGCCTAGTGTTCATTATAGGTGGTCGTAGAAAACAGGTTTAACTGTAATTGATTGAATGAGCATTTTCAGAATCAATAAAGTAGTGTTGAAAATTGAATATCATTTGAGTTTTAAAAGAAAAGTTATGGAAGTTGGCATTTAATTGGTTGTTAAAGGGGTAGTTTAGTTTTGGTAGAGAGGGCGCTGCACATCACAATTTTGTTGTGAGATAATGAAAAACTGAGTGTCGAATTTGAGAGAACATGCAATTTTAATGGCAGAATAAACTTTATTTGGTCAAAATCGACCCAGAAACGGCTGAAATATCAATAAATATAACTGATCGTATAATTATTTGGGGCCCAAATAATTAGATGATTTTTTCAAATTTTTTTTTAAATGCTTTCACTTTTTCAAAAATTTTCAAAAGCGTTTTTTAAATAGTTGTTGATGATCTCTCTATTTAATCATTATTTCAATAAAACATCACATGCATAATTTTGTATGAAAAATGGTTGAAACCAATGCCTTTTTATAAAGCGCCCTCTTGTGTTTTAATGGCTCTTTATGAATTATAACAGGCTTTTTACTTAGTCGTTTGCAATTTTGTATACCTTTCGAGCATGGTGGAGTTATAACTATTAGTTTATAATGTTACTGTCCAGGTTTGGTTACTAAAGTTCAGCCGTACCAAAACTGTACTACCCCTTTAACATGTTGGTCTGTTTTGGTAAATTATAAATATTATAGATTAATTATCACGGTACATAACAATATTAACAGGAAAAAAACTTGGACTGTCACTATGTGCCCCTACAGATAGTTTAGTCTCTATTAATTTAGTGATTACTTATTACACCAGATAAGGATGATTCACATATAACCTATGATACATAATAGGTTAGATTTATATAGCCCTAAGCACTTTTACACAATTATTACGCCAGTCATAAGATAAAATACCAGCGCACATACAATAATAATAATAATAGATCGTATTTGTATAGCGCCTAATGCAGAACAGCCACTAAGCGCCTATTATTATCCCTTGTCATTTGGTACAGTTCAGACCCGCACAATTATCTTGTACACATTCTCAATTACCCCGGGGAGCATACTAGCCACGGGCAAACATTTAGGCGCACCAAGCTAATTTCCACCAGACCAATATGTCCAATATCTGCAGTGCCCTTTTTTGTACACGATTATAACGCTAGTCATAGGATAAAATACCAGCACACACACAATGTGTACACTATCTGCACTCCCTGGAGAGCATTCCTTCGAAGCAGTTCATTGGCATCTAGAGGATCATTCATGCAAATGCTTTTACCTCCTACTGGGTACCCAGTTGGTAGAGAACAATTATTCAAGAAATTAAAATTAAAATTCAATCATGTCTGAATGTTCATGAGACTGGTCATGAGCAAAATATGGACAAGAATTAATATGTTCATGATTTTATATCAGTCTACACAAATCCTGACAAAAAAGTTATTGAGACAGCACTTCTTGTATGCGTTTCCACCCTCATTGTTACCTAACATAAGCTATGGCAAAATTTAATTGATGACATTTGAGGGGGAGAAAATGTAAAATGGCTGACTCGTTAAATTTGAATTTTGCGTTCCAGCATAGCAATCAAAACTCTTCACAACTCACATTCATATTATTATATAAATGTTGTCTCCAACAACAGTAGACTTTTTAGTTCTTTAGCAAAGTTTCATGCACTTGCATCTCACTTTGATAAATATTTCTGTCAAATTTTTCATCACAAATCTGTAAATTCTCGATGGGTTACCAACAGCTTTGTGATGACGTCAAATCAATGCCGCTAATGTTGCTTGGCTGCTTCAAGGAAGACCTTTCACCTCACAGAAATTTGCAGTGTCCCCCAGCTGTCGCATCAAAGATCTTCCTTGCAAATCGGGCTCTGTGCAATTTTCAGAGTCCTTGGGTTTTCATAATATGAAGAACTCCTTTTAAATGGTCCATTAAAAGAAGAGTCCAACGTCCTTTGGTCTTCACATTGATGTTCTTTCTTTCTTCTTCTTTATCCTCTGGTCCTTGTCGTACTGTACCCTCTTCTCCTTCAGTTTACGCACCTGTGTTTGTGGAAGAGAAAGTAAGAGCACAACCAACATTAAATCTTCCATCAATGTTACCTCTACATAATTTATAACAACTTGACATTAAATTCGCTCGTGCTTGAGAAAAGATTATAATGTTATGTGATCATCACCTATGAATCTGTTTACAATTTACATTCTATTTTTACTTGCTTTGAATTAGAATGACCACCATCACCACCAAAACAACCAGCAACACCATCAACATGATCATTAACACCATCAACATGATCATCACCACCACTATCATCCTAGAAATGTGGCAACACCAATAAAATTATCATGGTCACCACTACTAATATCTTCTTCCTCATCATCGGTGTCGTTGTCGTCGTCGTCATCATTATCATCATCACTACCTCCACCATCTTTCATCATTGTCATTGTTTTGGTTATGTCGTTAATACTAAAATCATCTGTCTCATCACCATCATCACTATCATCATCATACTTATCAATAGAAAGAAAAACATTAACATTATCTTAGAGCTAAATTTGTGAAATAGAAAGGGATTAATTCCAGCAAAAAAAAATGACAATGTTTAAACAAAAGAAAGAACTAGTTCTTCAACCCACCTCCTTAGCCTTCTCCTTCTTCTTCTTCATGAGCCTCTCGTACAACCTCTTCCTCTTCTTAGGGATCATCATCTCCTGGAGCCTCCTCTCCTGCATGGCGGTCTTCTGAGCTTCCCACGAATCATCCACTTTCTCCACCTCTCCTTCTGAGACCGCTAGCTTCGTCTTCTTCTGTTTAGCGGAATAAAAACAGTGCAGTTTATTAAATAACATATGATTGTATGCTTAAAACACTCGGTATCATTAGACAAGTAACTTTCTTCGGTATCATCATCTCCTGGAGCCTCCTCTCTTGCATGGCAGTCTTCTGAGCTTCCCACGAAGCACCCACTTTCTCCACCTCTCCTTCTGAGACTGCCAGCTTCGTCTTCTTCTGTTTAGCAGAATAAAAACAGTGCAGTTTATCAACAAACATTGCATTGTTTTGGATACGTTATTAGATAGCGCTGCATGCTCAAAACACTCGGTATCATTAGACAAGTAACTTTCTTGGGAATCATCATCTCCTGTACTCCTTTCATGCATGGCATTCTTCTGAACTTCCCACGAAGAGTTCACTTTCTCCACCTCTCTTTCTGAGACCACTAGCTTTGTCTTTTTCTGTTAAAAGGAAATATTAGAAAAGTTAGGATTACAAAGTAATACAAAAGTCAGGATATACACATACTACAATAGGAAATAAGGACCCTTTTGAATTATCATCTCATCCAAGTCTTCTCTCCTGCATGGTAGCCTTATGTTCTTCTTAAGAAAATTCACTTTCTCTATTTCTTCCTAGACTGCTGGCTTACTCTTCTGTTTTTTACAAGATAAAGACAGCTCAAGTACAATTGATAGCTAGTTGGCACTGAAGTATGTTTGTATGCATATTCAATAACTATGAGATAAATTTCTTTCTGGTGACCATAAAGTATACTCTAAATACATCCTCACTTGTGAAGGAGCAGTCTTAAGTTAAAGGAAATCTCCAGCCGTCACGTTAATATCTTTCAGATTGGAGACTGCAGGGCCCTGTTGCCCTGACTTGCAATTGATTGCAACTCTTTCTGCAACAGGACCAATGACTATTACTCTACAACATAAGATGGGGTAAATCTTCAGGAAAATCTTTCGCATTGTTGAAAACCCACCTGTTTCCTCAGCTGTTCTAATCTCTTCTGCTCAGCTGCTTCAACACTATCCTCTACATCCTCCTCCTCATCATCATCATCCTCATCATCATCGCTGTCTCCTTGATCGATGTCCTCCTCATTCTCACTCTCCCCTATGATCTCCTCCTCCTCATCTTTGTCATCTTCATCTTCCGCTTTGTTTCCTGAAAGAGAAAGAACAACACAACAAATGAAGAAACATGAATATATTTGAAAGGAAAAAAAACACAATAAATTGATTTGGGCTAGAATCCATGGAATTAGTGTGTTAGTAACCAAAATCAAATCATCATTAAAACGTTAAAAAAATAACCTTACGAATCTATCCTTCCCCTACAAAGGGGGAGAGATGAGGGGGTAGGGTCGCCCCCGGAAAATAATCTTCCCTCTCCTATCCCTCTCTACATCATGCTACCGCAAACCAAAATGTGTATCCACATCTCCATGGAAACGGGTTCAAGCAGGTAACATTTCAAGTAACATCTAACCAATCAGTTTAATTCTTACCTTGGGCCTCACCCAACATGGAGAGCCTCTCGGGGGGTAGGTATTCGCCCTCCTTCTCCTCCACGAAGGGGGAGAGATGAGGGGGGAGTGTCGCCCCTGGGAAATAGTCCTCCATGGGCAGAAGTCTCTTGGCATTGACACAGTCAAACACCCACTGTGGCTGGATGTAATATCTGCAAAGAAAATAAAAATGAATGATACTATGATAAATCCAAGATAGATGGTTGTTTTTAATTGAGAAATTTGGTTCATCAGTTACAATTAAAATTCAAAATTTACATCCACCTTTCCTTTATCAATCACTATAAAAATCTTGCAATTTACATAGTATTAACATGTATTTCAAATAATGTTTTGTCTGTAATAGTTCCAGCACACACATCATACATGGCTCCTTCTAATATGACCTTGCTTTAAGTCTCAGACTATGTTTTGTTGTAATCATTCATTTGTAAAGTAATACAAACATTGACAATTACTGCTCTCTTTGCTGATAACTGTCTACTATTTGTTGAGAAATGTTTTCATCAAGTAAATCTTACCAAATATCCTACAACCATTGATTTGGTCCTTGATACTTAATTCATATCAACCTGTTTGTACCGTAAACCATTATTTTACAATAAATCTTGTAAGAAAATAAATTGTTAAAGTGTTTAATACAAACCTTGATAAGTACTGCTTGCCCTGCTGTGGTCTGTCCACTATCTGGTGGGTGATGGTTTCGTCACTCACGTCATATGTGGCTCCTACAAACATCGCCTTGTCCCACGATACTTGACCGCCAAAACATCTACAGAAATAACAATAGATACCATTTATATAGTGCTTTATAATGTTTCACAGTGCTGTATAGTGTACCATAATTACCGCCAAAAAAAACATAACAAATCACATATGTGACTCTTAACAATTATTGACTTATCCCATGAATCTTGACCGCCATAACAAGATCAGCGAATTACACATTTGTCAACCCTTGCAATTTGCTTTTAAGTAAGTAGAAAAGAAATGCAGAGTGATAATAATATTGCTTACTTCTTTCAAAATTTAGGGGAAACTAGATGGATCTTCGATTGTGCGCAATCAAAAATTATGCCTCCGCTATCACGCGATTTTAATATCAAGCCCAAATTAACATGCACTGATTTAATTTTTACAAATATTTTTCATATATTTTGAGTCCTATGACCTTGACCATATGACCCCAATCTTTGATGGCTCCCTAAAAAACATTCAGGTACCAAGTTTGATTGAAATCTGACATTTAGTTCTTGAGATTTTGGCATTACAAGCTTTTTTGCATGTATAATGAGTCCCGTGACCTTGACCTCAACCTCATGACCCCAACATGTTATGGCTAGGTTGACTCTTTATGATACATTCAGGTACCGAGTTTGATTGAAATCTGACATTCAGTTCTTGAAATGTTGCCATTACAAGCCATTTTCGCATACATATTGAGTCCTGTGACCTTGACCTTTGACCTCATGACCCCCCAAATCTAATCAGATCAGTGGCACCCTGATATGTACACTCATACCAAGTTTGAAATTGATCCGTCAACTGGTTCTTGAGATATCGCAAGAACGAGGCTTTTTTGCACATACATTGAGTCCTGTGACCTTGACCTTTGACCTCATGAACCCCAAAATCTAATCAGATCATTGCCACCCCAATATCTACACTAATACCAAGTTTGAATTTGATCCGTCAACCAGTTCTTGAGATATCGCGAGAACAAGGCATTTTTGTATATATATTGAGTCCTGTGACCTTGACCTTTGACCTCATGACCCCTAAAATCTAATCAGATCATTGTTACCCCAATATGTACACTCATACCAAGTTTTAAATTGATCCGTCAACTGGTTCTTGAGATATCGCGAGAACGAAAACGGGACGGACCGACGTACGTACGTACGGACGTACGGACGGACGGACGGACGGACGGACGGACGGACGTACGTACGTACGTACGGACGGACGGACGGACGTACGTACGTACGTACGTACGTACGGACGTACGGACGGACGGACGGACGGACGGACGGACGGACAGACGGACGGACGGACAACCCGAAAACATAATGCCTCCGGCCACTTTGTTGGCGGAGGCATAAAAATGAGTGCTAAATTGGGTTTCCACGAGACTCTCAAACTTTAAAATAGATTACTCAGAGCCCTTCTATTTCTCAATCCACAAAATAGTATTGAAAAGGTTATAATATTATCTGCTCACCTGATGACAAATGTGATGGCTTCCCTGGGCACCTCCCTGGATAGGAAGAACTTGCATCCCTCGAACAGCTTCTTGAATCGACTCATCTGGTCTCTCTCTTCCCTTGCCTTCTTCACCGTTTCCTCATCTACCGTCTGTGAAATCCATGATAACAAAGAACAATATCTGTAATTTGTGCTTACTTGTTATCACCTTCATCATCATCATAATCATAATCATAATCATCCATATCATATCATATCATGATGGCTGCCCTTGACAAGAATGTGCATTCTTCAAAGAGCTTCTTAACCCTATATAGCCCGGGGGGGGGCTAAAATGGCCCCCCCCCTCGACATTTTTCGCGATAATTTTTTAACGCGAAAACATCTTGCGCTGAAATTTCATGACTTTTTTCTTTTGGGTCTTGCGCATCTTTTGAAATAAAATTTTCGAAAATCGGACCTACCGCTACAAAGTCAGATGACCTTTTGTCTATGCACAAAACATATGGAAATATCAGTTTTCATAAAAAGAGATATATCATTGGTTATTTGGTCTTGTTTACATTTGAGGTGTTGGTTTTGGGGCTCAAAGTAGTTGATTTATCGTTAAAAATAAAATAAACAACAAAAACAATAAGATACATAAGCTAAAAAAACAAAGAAATACATAAGAAATTATAAAAACAATAAAAAACATAAGGAAGAACATGGCTCTTTCAATTTTTTTTTTTTGCATTATTATTCCAAATGGTCTAAAGAATATATGTAGTCAAAACCAATGTTTAATTATGAAGAATATATGATTTATGGGTAAAAATATGAATTTTATGACTTTATTTGCATAAATTACCATAATTATGCAAATTAATGCATTTTTCAAAAAATTAAAATTACCATAATATTCTATACACTTCACTAAACATGCATGCAAATTTTCACGGCGAACGGCCGCTTCGCGGCCGAGATCTTAGGGGGGGCCAAATTAGCCCCCCCCGGGCTATGCATTTTCAAAATAGCCCGGGCTACATAGGGTTAAATCGACTCATCTGGTCTCTCTCTTCCCTTGCCTTCTTCACCGTTTCCTCATCTACCGTCTGTGAAATCCATGATAATGAAGAACAATTATCTGTAATTTGTGCTTACTTGTTATCACCTACATCATCGCCATCATCATAATCATAATCATCCATATCATATCATATCATGATGGCTGCCCTTGACAAGAATGTGCATTCTTCAAGGAGCTTCTTAAATCGACTCATCTGATCTCTCTCTTCCCTTGCCTTTTTCACCGTTTCCTCATCTACCGTCTGTGAAATCCATGATAACGAAGAACATTTTTATTTAATTTTGTGTTTTATTATCACCTAAAGTATCACCTTCATAATCAATATCATGAAAATCATCGTCGATGTTGTCGTCGTCATAGTCGTCGTTGTCACCACCACAACCACCACTACCACCACCACCCATCATCATCATCATCATCATCATCAACATCACAATCATCATCATCATCATAAAGACCATCCTTTAGTTACATCATCATAATAATCAACATCATCTGTAGCCTCATCATCTTATCATCATCGTCATCATTGTCAGCGTCATCCTCGTCGTTATCATCATCATCATCACTGTGTGATTACCTCCCTCCACCCCCAGCATCATCATCATCATCATCACCACCACTATCATTTACACCATTCATAATCACGATCATTAAAAAGTTGCTTACCCCGCCAGCGATCAGAACTTCTTCCTGGTCGTCATCCTGTTCATTGTCCTCCTCTTCCTCCGTGCTTGACCCCTGGTTGACCCTGAGGAGGTCGTGGGTGAAAGAACACATCAACTCTCCGACCACTTCATCTTCATCCTCCTTCTCCCCTTGCTCTGCCTCTGACTTGGTGCCAGTTACTGCTCCAGACAGCTAGAACAAGAAAATTAAATATTTTAAAAAGTGCATTTTAGTGGCAATACCATTTTTTTAGAATTAACCCAAGTACTACAGCACTACAATGAACTCCCATGTTAGAGTAGTTTGATTTGCACTTCCAAGACTGTGCAAAGCACCATGCTGTATTCATTATCCATTTATCTGTGTACATAGAGAATAGTGCAATTGTTTTGATACTGTAAAATAAATTCAAACATAAGGTAAACTGACCAGAAATGAATTAGATAAATGAAAATGACCAATGAAAATTTGCCTTTATTGGGAATCCATACTGCCACCGCCGGCTCGCTAGACCGGTGCTCTTACCAATGAGTAATAAGTCCCTAAAAATGTTGCTATTTCCCCCAAAATGCTTTTCAATACTCATGCTAGTCAGCAGCTATATTTTACTTCAAATTTCACAACTCGGCTTATTTTTCAGAACGATAAAGACTTTTTATCTGCTCACTTTAGGATGCTTGTGTCATGTAGCTAGTGTTATTTTAAGGATAATTTAAAAAGTGAACATGCTTACCTTAGGAGGGTAGTGCAGGTTGAGACTTGTGTAGAGCTTGAAGTTGATGAAGCCCAGCAGGGTGGTGTAGAACTCTGTGAACGTTGACATGATCTTCAGGTCCACATCTCCGGGAACCTGTCAAAATACACAAAAGGACAATGAAGGTGAATGAAGTGTAACAAGTAGTGACATCACAATCCTCAACTATAACATTCTACTGTTAGACTCAATCTTGATCAGTGAATTGCATGGCCTGGTGGTATACGCCTTGGACTCTAGACTGACTAGAGTTTGTGTGTTATTTATAGCCATTTTTGCAATAAAAGAATAGATGGGAAGGTGTTGATTTCATCAAGTAACAATCAGCTTTATTTTAAAGTCTGAAAACTGAAGTCTCTTTCCAAGTCGTTTATGACAAATCTGCTCAGTTGCCATAGATGGACGATGTTTTTTTTTACATACGAGTTCTCACCTGGTAGCCAAAGTTGTACGGGATGATCCACGTCAGTGTCTGGCCCTGAACCTCCACCTGGAAGTAGATGCCTTTTATTGATAGAAACACCTGTCAGAAATAAAATAAATTAATATTGAAATGCTTTATTTTGACTACCGCATTTGTCGGTGTATTAACCGCTCCGGTGTATTAACCGCACCCCTAAAAAAAATTTTTTTTTAAAGTGGTTAAAGGGGAATTCCACCCCAGAAATGTGATGTTTGCTATAAAATGAAGTGAATATGAAGAATCATGATCGAAAATCTGAGTCAAAACGGTGGAGCAATAAAAAAGTTATGACAGGATGAACTTTGCTCCAATTTTTAGTATCGTTCGCAATTGCTATCGATCGTGACGTCACTTGCGAGCTGCAGCCATTTTGACTTCTACATGGAAATTTAAAAAAAATTAAATTTTCTTAATAACAAAGCAAATTTATGAGCTTACAAATTCCAAAGAGGTCGGCCCATCGATATTATTCTATGAATTCGTGAAAACAAGCAGAGAAAAATTAATTTTTAGCAACGAAAATGAGAAATAAGTGTATTTTCATGTACTAAAGGCATGGCGAGTTGCTCGTCAATGATGTTGCATATGGCGGCAATTTTGAAACGATCGCTCATTACTACATGATGTTCAAATCGGTATAACTCCCGTGTTTCTTGTCCGATTTTGATAAAATTTTCACCAATTATGCCTCTTATTCTGCTTATTCAAATAACGAATGGTTTTATCAGGCCCGGACTACCCCTTTAATACGGTCGTGTATTAACCGCACCCCCTTTTTTTTTTTTTTTTTTTGAAAAAAAGTGCGGTTAATACACCAGCAAATACGGTAAGTGAACTACAATTCATCTGAATATGGCAACCGGTATACTTTCATTCCACATAGCACAATCAAGCGCTTTACATAAACCCCAGCACATGTATTTTCAACAAACATCCTGAATGGGTTAACCATGTCAGCTAATCAGAAAAACTGTATCACTAAGGGAAGGCGTCAAAATTATATATATAGTGGGAGGCAGCGGGATCCCGCATTGGCTCGCGCGTGAACGATGTGCGCGACGCGTAATTTACAACTGCGCGCAAAACCGTTTCAAGCGGGATCCTGCGGTAGGAAGGCAGTGATAATTCTGATGCCTCCCCTAAATCAATAGTACTAAACAGAACGCCATATATCCCATTTAAAAAAGGTCATTCCTGGCAACCTCAAAGCTTGCCAGAAATTTGCCTGACATATCAACAACAAATGCATGCAAGGTAGATTGAAATGCACTCATTAGGAACATATTAGGTCATCCAGCAAGGATTGCACAGAAAATGTTGATGAAACTGTCTATTTCCAACTTCAACTACACAAATTTAAAACCATCCCCCAAGCATGAGAAATTACTAAAATATTTTTATCCTGTCCTACCTTTCTTAATGATCTTGACGCGATGACGTAGTTCATGAACTCAATGATGAGTCTTCTGCAGAGTGGGATGACCTCACTCTTGACCTTGGCGTTCTTCCTGAACGTACTGAACAACGAGCCCAGTGTGAGTGGGTCCTCTAGATCACGCAGGGCATCAATAAATGTGGGATACCTGTAAAAGCAACATGGGGAGGTAATTAAAGAATACAGAGAGTTAATAAGTGACATGTAACTTTCATAAACTATGTATGTGGATAAACAAGCTCTCAGTCCTTGTGTTTCCTTCCCCTTGATGTTCTTCCTGAACGTGCTGAACAACGAGCCCAGTGTGAGCGGGTCCTCTAGATCACGCAGGGCATCAATAAATGTGGGATACCTGTAGGAAGGAAAATTGAAAGCTAGTCAGTGAAAAGTTAGCCGCCAAAGTTTTAGCAATCTTCCTAAATATAACTACATACAGACTTCCAAATGGTGAAGGCAAGCAAGTTAGGATAAAGAATCGGGGTTCTTTGGTTTTTCCTGAATGTACTAAATAGTAGTTAGCCCAGTGTGAGTGGGTCCTCTAGATCGCGTAGAGCAGGCAAATTGATAGTCAGTGAAAAGATTTGGCTAAAGTGTGGGAATTCAAGATTCTTAAATATAAGAGGCCAGTTTGGGGATCCCACAAATGTAGCTTAGTTTAGTCTTGAGCTTAGCATCTTGCTGAATATGCTGAATTATGAGTACATTGTGAGTAGGTCCTCCAGGTCATGTAGTAGTGCATCCACAAATGTGGGATACCTCCAAGAGGGATACAATGAGGGGGTCAAAGAAGAGTTACTTGCATAACCAACTTATGAATCATGGCATAGTCAGCTTTAGTCTTGAGCTTGGCTATTGATTGATTCTTCCAACCATATTATTTATAAGGATCATATTCATTAACATGGATTATATCAAAACAAGTGATGAGTATGATTAAGGAACATTTGTTCCCAGAACATTGTTCATTCTCATATTGCATTTAACCCATAGCATATATGAGAACCTGGTGGGCCATGTATTAACTATACAGGGTGGCCCAAACAAAAACGGAACGGGGCACTTCCCAAAATATAGTAACAACATGATTATGTCGATCGGATAGGGTGTCCTTTCCAATGAAAAACGATACCAAGATCAGTAATTTTGGTTGTGTAGTTTTTGTTTTAGGGCGCTCTGAGTGACACCATGTCCGGTTCCCATTTTTGTCAATTTTGACCAAGTCAGTGCCTGACAAATTACACTTCCTGCCCGTCATAGCGTCGAACAACCATGCCCATTCTCTCGGCACACAGCTGAATGCACACCAACAATAGCGCACGTATTGCTCGTTGTTCGATGCTATGACGGGCAGTAAGTGAGATTTATCAGGCCCTGATTTGGTAAAAATTGACAAAAATGGGAACCTGACATGGTGTCACTCAGAGCGCCCTAAAACAAAAACTACACGAAGAAAATTACTGTTATTGGTATCGTTTTTCATTGGAAAAGACGCGCACTATCTGATGGACATAATCATTCTGTTACTTTATTTTGGGAAGTGCCCCGTTTCGTTTTTTTTGGGGCCACCCTGTATAGGAATTGGAAAATGTAGTAGGAAACAGGATTAAATGAAACAATAACAAGTGAACTTTACCTTTCCTTGACGATGTTGTCGAGCCTGTACTTGGGCACGTTCCTCATGAGTCTGTTCACCGAGTCATATTCCTTCTTGGCCTTTGCTTTCCTCACCTTCCTCAGAAAAACCTGAAAGTGAACAAGAAAAGTGGAGAGAAATCAATTTTTGTTCGTTTTTATCCACAGTCCATGTACTAATAATTGTTCTTTATTCCAGATCCATCCTTCTGCAATGCTGGAAATCAGCACTGGCCAAAGATCTAGTACTTTTATCGCGATCAACACAACTCACTAACAGCTCTAGTGGTTCTGTCATGTCTTCCTGTTTTTCTTTTACTAGTAGATATGTATGAAACCAGATTTGGTTTGTATCATATTTGTACTTAATTAAGTACGAGATATTTATGATTCTAATATGAAAAACAAAAATAGTGAGGATCATCAAGTACAAACCTTTGGGAATGAGTCAGCAAATATCACGTTTAAACTGTCATATTGCTCATTACTCGGCCATACGCCATTCATTTTTCATGGAACCTCCACACATCAATCAGTGGACATATCCTGCTACTATAATTCATATTGTAGAAACATAGTTACTAGATCCCTTTTTATCTGCAATGGGCAGGATCCAATATATGCGGCATGAGTCAGGGACTTTTTTTATTCAGCCTGGATGGCTACTGAAAGTAGATAAAAATGTTTAAAAATCAAGTCAAAGTATCTAATCTGTGTGGAAAATCAATCAAAATGAGCCTGAAATACTAGGTGAAGGCTCAAATTTTAAACCTTGCCTGAAAACTGGCACTTAGAGATGATAAATTGCATCATATTAGGCGCTATATAAATACAACCTATTGTTATCCCCGAGAACACCTTGACCTCTTGACTTACCCTGTGATCTCTGAACTTCTGGACGATGGGTTCATGTGACATGAACTGGATGTCCTTGAACCTGAAGTAGGTCCTGTGGAGCTTCTGACCCTTGCCGGCCTTCTTCACACTCTTGGGTTCCACCGGGTAGATACCCTTCAATATGCATAGTCGCCTGCAATGGAGGAAGCAAAATAAAATGATATTATAGCCCTATGTCCTGTGGAGCTTAGATGCACTTCGAGATAGTCTCATGCAATGGATGAATCCAAATGAAATGTTGTTATTTAAGGTAAAATAAGGTAAAATCAGTTATGAAGCACCCTGCTTTAGATATTTATTTAGTAAACTTCAATTTTGTATGTAGTTCAACATAATTTGGGAAGGAAACAAATTGACCGATAGGTAATATAATTTAGTTTCCTTGACCTTGCTTTGTCTTACCTGAAGTTCACCAGATTGAGTTGAAGTCTTTTGACTGCTGAAGCCCTGGTTATGTAGCTGGTAGCTATACCACTCTTGAACTGAAATATTAAGCAAAATTAAAATAGTTAAAACTTGACACATTTACAAAAACTCAGGCAATTTCGTACCCAACAATACATCTTAACTCAACAAAATTGGTTTACAGTGTTACTGTACTGTATGCACTATTTCATTGGGAGCTAATGCAGTTTCGTACCCCTTTTTTCTTTTTTTTTTTCCAACGCTTTATTTGTCTTACAATCAGTAAGCACTTTGTCCTTATCCCTCGATGGTCTGTTGTAATATTTTGGTCAACATTTAAGCCCTTTTTTGGCGACTTTAATCGATGGCTTGGAAAGCGTCGCGGCACCAGCTTCGCGGTCGCAACCATCGAAATAGCGGGACTTCATGAGCAGCTAGCTATGCCGTTAGCTACCCGGTGACTTGAACGTGGAGAGAGTACCGTACTCCTGTCGTACGTGCTCGCGCGCAGCCGTACCGGTTACATTCATAGCTGAAGCGATGTATGGTGGCTCTAAAAAAAAACACGATCATATGGCCACCCGCTTGATCAATTGATTACGTTTCAGATTTATAACTGGTACAGCGCGCGCAGGAGTGCGGTACTCTCTCCACGTTCATGTCAGCGGTAGCATAGCTGCTCGTGAAGTCCCGCTATTTCCTCCGCTATTTTTGCGACCGCGAAGCTGGTGCCGCGATGCTTTCAAAACCAACGATTAAAGTCGCCAAAAAAAGGGCTTAAATGTTGACCAAAATATTACAACAGACCATCGAGAGATAATGACAAAGTGCAGTGAGTAATACAAACTAATTTAGTTGAGTTTAAAGACAAATAAAGCGTTGGGGGACAAAAAAAAAAAAAAAGGGGTACGAAACTGCATGACACCAACTCAATCAAGATACAATGAAATAGTCCACCAAAATAAAGCAAATAAAAGGGATTAAAGGAATTGTGTATAAAACTGCATTCATGTTATAGAAAGTTGCATTGAAAATTGAGATTGGTTGTAAAATACTTGTTTTTATTTGTACCCAAATTTGTTGATCAAATTAAATTAGCACTTTACTTTTTTTAATTTTAGATACGTTTAGGCTTTAGTTTACCAATCTCTACTTTATAAATCCATGTAATCCCAGAACAACAACTTTAATACATTCAATACATGCAAGCGATTACATTTCCCAGAAATGAGAGGAAAACAAATAAATATTGATCGTCGATCGCACATTTCATGCGAATCCACATCCACACCCCAACAAACACAAAACGCTACGTATGGGGCAACGTTGAAGAAATTGAACTTGTCCGCAGCTGAAAAATATCATTTTTATGGCAATAAATAGAGTAAACTTATATTAAAACTTCTAGAAAACATTCTACACTGAGTAGCAAGAAAATTATGTGCACATTTGACAATTAACTTACTTTTTTCTTTTCCTTTCCCATCTTTGTTGGTCGGCATGGAAAGCAACGTGGGAGTCAATGCAGAAAATATCCACGTGCAAACTTCAATGAGCGAATTATAGCACTACACGCGGCCAGACGCTCTTGCCTTGTCTGGCGCTGGCTGGCATGGCATGCGCTGCGGCGCTGCCCTACGCTCATAGACTGGCCATCGCATCTCACTGCTTCGTTCACTGTTACGTCCGTGTTTAAATGTCCTAAACTGAAGTCTACCGCTGCGATAAGAAACTTATATTCGCGCTGCGGCAAGACCAATAAATAGCCAAAGGGCTATGTAAATTAATGTAGCCTATGTTCACTTGTTATACTCTTGTTCACGCCGGGCGTAATAGCTATTCATCGGGGGGGGGGGGGGGGGGGGGGGTGAATGAATAGATCATTCCCACCCCCCCCCCCCAAATTGAATGGATATCAATGACATGTCTACGCCCGTGCTCTTCCTTTGTTGAATTTACAATAAAGTGATATCAAATCATTTTGAGATGATACAGTCTCTTATTATGGGGCATTGTGATTTATTGTCACGTTTAAATTGATTACCAACTGATTGGAGGGGGGTGAAGGGGGGGGGGGGGCATGTTTTTCGAGAGTCACGTCAGGTTAGAGACAAAAGCCCCACACAGCTGGCATGGCCAGAGATTAAAGACTTGGAGGCGGCAGAAAATAGTTTTTAACCTAATTACACCCTAGGGGGTCTCAGGGGGCGGAGCCCCCCAAGATTTGGGGTTTTAATAATTTCAAGATGTATATATAGGAATACAAAGTCTGTCTATTTTATATATAACAAAACAAATTTGAACATGTCTCGATTGCTCGAAGCCAAGACTGGCCAGGTTAGGTCGAGGGGCACCCACATTGAGGGCCTTAACGGGGGTACAGCGGGCGGAGCCCCCAGAAGCTTTCATATTTCAGACATTCAAAACTGCTATGTGTGATAAAATAGTATAACATAGTATAACAGTGGCCTAGGGGGCACATCAGCCCAGAAAGCTTGTTCAATAGACGAGGGTTTAATTATAACTCCCTTTTCTTCATGTGCGCTTGAAATAGTGCGATCTGGTGCATACGAAGGAAATTTGACTTTACATGAATTAGAATTATTATGTCTTAAGAACTACCCTTTTTTAAATCACTGTTATCAAATTAGAAATACCGTAAGCCACAGTTCGTCAAAAAAGGGGCAGTTGCCCCCCCCCCCCCCCCCCCCCCCCCACCATTTTTGTGTTTTTGCTTGTCACTGGGTCACAAGACCCTTTTATCATCTTTTACCATCAGAACATATTTAGGTCAAACAGTTTACATACCTATTACACTTTACAGATAAACAGAAGTGACGTCAACATGCATTTGGTTGGCACGGCCCCTTTAAACGAGGTTGATGGATGCGTAATACTGTCGAATCAATTCATTGGTATTCTTTTTATATAATTAAGGATATTTTTTTTAATCGACATCTTACGAACTGTGAGGGGGTGGGTGTCTTCTGCTTATTTTTTTTCTGTTTACTTTTGTCAATTGACTTACCTATTTTTAATTAAGATGGAGTCGAAATAATGTTGTTATGTGAATTTATACTAATTTTATAATGATAATAAATAATAACAATATACTCGAATTTTATAGCGCCTAAATAATACAACTGATAATCGTATCTTTAACCGAGCTTGCGGCATTTCTATAATGAACTGTCACTTTCCTTCAAGCGTCAGCTTTGCGGCCCTTCGAATTGTACCTAATATTTGTGCTCCTTTATTTTTTTTCTCACTTTTTTGGCGCACAATTTTGTAAATTATGAGGGCAGTATCTTTGAAGGTATACACTTGAGCATGGTGGAGTTATAAATATTAGTTTATACTGTAATGGTGCAGGTTTCGGTTATTAAAATTCAGTTTGACCAAAACTCAATTATCCCCCCAACAAACAAAAAAAATCCACATCGTATTACATGTCTATATGCACGCTATCCAATTTCGGATACTTCACGCGAACTATATCGGGAATGAATAAGACATTGATTTTCTTTGTTTTCACTATAATCTTAATTCCAAAAGGCGCTAAATCCACTTTTTCAATATCGGAGAAAATCAGGTTTCTTTGTCCAACTTTGTACACATGCCTATGGGAATATGAAAATTGAACTTTCCATATTTTGATTTTGATCGTGTAATTTGTTCTAAAATTTAGATTTCCAGATAGCTACGTAGCTGCGGATGTAGCGCCTTTTGGAATTAAGCTCTTCATATGGTAAACGGTTTTTATTTTTCAATGGAAATATTCTTAAGAATCTTACATGAAATTGGTTTGTCAATGTCATCTCAAATATTACTTTTGAGAAAAATGGATCACTTTATTGTACTCATTATGAAGTGGACTTAGTTTGAACTAGGTATTATTTGTGCAATATTTCCACATAGTTTATGCCAAGCACTTGATAAGTGACGAACTTGTTCAAAGGTCGTTGTAACATTTACATGTTTGAAGACCAAATAGATGGGTCATTCTTCGATAAGTGTATAGTTTTGCGTCCCGCTACTTTGGTGTCGCATAGAAAAAAAATTAAAGCTTTTTTGTTGTTATCTCTTTGTTTTGACTTACAAGTAAGTAAAAAATCAACTAATACAAAAAAAAGTAAAGTGATAACTCTTATACTTTTTTTTATATTATTTTTTTTAATGTTCCACCCCCCTCAAATTCGCATGTCACGATGGCATCATGTAAAAATATCATAATATAGCATTTCAAAAAAGATGCATATTTTTTGTCCTAATATACCTTAATAAATTCAATTTTATGAGTTGACTACGAATACCAAGATTAAATACGCACACATGCAACGATTAAAAAAAAAAAAAGAAAAAAGGAATCTGTTTTGTGTGTCCCGATGTTTTGCGTCATCTCCGTCACGCATTTTGAGTCCGTCATCTACGGTACAAAAATATGCTAAATTTGAGTGATCGTGGTGGCAACATGTCGGGTGACTAGGTAGTAGAAAGAAGAGACACGTTTTTTCCCCGGTCTATAGGTAAGTAACATTGTTTTTTTGAGATCTTTGTCAAAAACCAGGTCCGTACCTTTATTAAGCGTCATCTCCGAACGCTTGATATTAGCTAGATAAAGATATTAGATTGAATTTCTAATCATTTGTATGAATGTGCCCGCGGAACAACTATACAACACCGTCGCTTATTTGTATTGCATACATTGCTATAAGCTATCAGCGATTTAAATGTGTCTGAATGTCATCTCCGTCACGCATCATCTCCGTCACGTTTTTTTCGTGACGGAGATGATGATTATCATCTCCGAACGATTGATATTAGCTAGATAAAGATGTTAGATTGAATTTCTACTCATTTGTATGAATGTGCCCACGGAACAACCATACATCACTATCGCTCATTTGTATTAAATACATTGCCATTAGCTATCGGCGCTTTAAATGTGTCTGATAGTCATCTCCGTCACGCGTCATCTCCGTCACGGCTCTTTTGTGACTGAGATGATGAGTTTTAGTTGGATTGTCAACTCGGTTAATTGACACACAATGTTGTTCAAAATTGACAAATATTCTATGACAAAGCTTAGTTTGCATGAATTTTAGATTATTATATAACATGTGATTATAATGTATTCTTAAACATGTTAAATACACGCTTCAGTCATTTCCGTCACGCTTCAGTCATCTCCGTCACGCTGAGTTCAAATGCATAAATTTCAACAAAGATTAAACTCTGGTAAAAAATATTTGTATTGGTATTTTTAACGATCTATTTACTCATAATCATGTACCTCTCTTCATCCTAATTTCCTGAGAAAATTTCATCACACTGATTGAAAGCAAAACTATTTGGCAAAATTCACTATTTATTCAGCAAGGCAAGTATAATTAGGTGGCTCTAGAGAAAAAAATGTGATTATGGTTGACCAATGTTTTTTTTTTCTTTTCTCAGTCACCCTTTCTTTCCAAACAAAGATTGAATATGAAGTGAATTATGTTCTTCAGATAAAATGCGACGATCTAGTTGTGCAAAAATGTTGTGACGGAGATGACGCATTAACAGTGTACATGCTAATAAAACCCCCCAAAATATTACATAGCCCCATTAAAGATCGCGCCAAACAATATTTCCCTAATCTACAGATGTTAACATATATTAAACACACAGAAAGAAAGTGGAGAAACAGTTTTGATTTTCACGACCTCACGATGGTCGAAAATATACACTTATCGAAGAATGACCCAGATATGTCTTATCTTATCCTATCTTACTTGTCTTGACCTACATTATTTATAGCAAGATATAACAAATACGTTTATATATTCTTTCGTTGCATTTTGATGATAAGGACAAGGTACCACCACTCCAGAATAATATTCTTATAAATAAAAGGTAAACATTTTTAGTAGTCCATTCCACCAAAAAGTTCAGAAAAAATATGCATGTATGTTTATATATTTATGCTATGCACAAGTCCTCGGACTACACGCAGTCTTGTACTTTTGTGTCAATAAAAACCGATATATTTATCTATCTATCTGCAGGTCAAAATGATAATAACAGTCGGTATGGCAGCCAAGCGCAAAATTTGGCTTTATGATAACAGTGTTGTCTAAGAAATATAACTAGCGCGTGCGTATACAGAGTGGCCCCGAAATAACGGAACGGGGCACTTGCCATTGTAAAGAAACAATCAGACTAGGTTCACTGGATAGATAATCTTTTTAAAGGAAATTTGATACCAACAACAGTAATTTTGGTCGAGTAGTTTTTGTTTTAGGGCGTCTTAAGTGACACCATGTCAGGGTCAACTTTTTGTCAATTTCTAGAAAGTCGGTGCCTGAAAAATAACAATTCATGCCCGTCATAGCATCAAGAAATTATCAATGCGAATACTTTTGTCCATGTGCATTTATGCCCCTTCGCAAAGTCGACATCCGGTTCTACAGCTGAATGCAGAATGCACATAGACAAAAGAATTCGTATTGATCGCTACTTGGTCCTATGGCGGGCATGAATTGTTATTTTTCAGGCACCGACTTTCTAGAAATTGACACAAAGTTGACCCTGACATGGTGTCACTGAAGACGCCCTAAATCAAACAATACTCGACCAAAATTACTGTTCTAGGTATCAAATTTCCTTTCAAAAGATTATCTATCAAGACTAGTGAACCTAGTCTGTACGTTTCATCATAATGGCAAGTTCCCCGTTCCGTTATTTCTGGGCCACCCTGTATAGGCATCTACTCGAGATAAACAAATAATGGCTTTGCCATTTTCAATATTTTATTGGTGGATACACAGATTCTGTATGTGTAAAATGTTAAACCATTAGTTGTTGTATTATTTCTGAACAGATCTTTGGGTGCTTTACTGTCCTGTTCCGGCTCCTCCTGAATAGCCTCGCTATAACAGTATTAAAAAAGACAATGGACCAGTGTCTCGAGAAAGACTCGGAAGTATTATCAGCAGAAGGTTCTTCCAGTCGCACGATCCTGTGGTGCGTTCCCCGGTCGGGATCGACTGCGCTAACGAAGTGCCTGAGCGCCATTGACGGTATCGAGACCTGGTTCGAGCCCTATACCTATTGCCATGTCGCCAGAATCGAGCACAAGCTCGATACAGGAGGCGATCTCCCCGCCGTGTACGAAGGAAACGAAGAGGCGTATGCCCGGGCAAAGCAACGAGTTGATTTCGTCACTCGTGCCAACAGCGTGCAGGAGCGACTCGCGTAAGTAGAGGCAACCAGATGAAGGGACCGGGGTAAGGAGCAATTAAATGGGCCCCGTTCATTATAAACGTTTGCAATATTGTTGTAAGTGTCAAATTATAGCATTGCAACAATTGCAATGCTGCATCCTGATCATTTGCTGTTGACCTACTTGTTACAATAATTGGACATTTACATCCATTGAAAACGTTTTATGAAACGAGGCCGTCCCGCGGTTTATTCTGAGCTCAAAGTAAAGTATTTATCTCTATAAGTATACTTCTATTGTTCTGATGGCATCGGCAACATCGCATCCTTGCGAATTGTTGATGCCGTATACAGGTGCCCTTCGAGAATTTTAATCACTATACCCTGGTATGATTTACCCCGATACCATGCAGTCCCTTATTACAAGCCCTTTTCAGGGTGACTTCCGGACGCTATACCCCGACCTCACCTTGAAAGGGCCAGAGACTTTCCCTGACGATATCCGGACGCCACCCCTACTCTTTGGGTCTAAGCATACGAGCAGCAACACCTTGGTTAAAATCTACCATGCATGGGTACGTCCGGACTCTATACCCCAGTTCCACCGTCTTAACATCAAAGGGCTAGAGACTTACCCTGACGATGTCTGGACGCTACCCCGACTCTTTGGGTCTAATCGTACGAGCAGCAACACCTTGATTAAAGTATATCCATGCATGATACGTCCGGACTCTATACCCCGACTCCACCGTCTTAACATGAAAGGGCTAGAGACAATTACCCTGACGACGTCCGGACGCTACCCCAACTCTTGGGTCTATAAAGCGTACGAGCATCAAGATTACATAATCTCATTTAGATGTTGTATACATGTACATGCTAAATGAAACCCCGACATTACGCTATGACTGTAATGACACTGTTCGCATTGTTATGATTTGGAAGAATCGTACGACTTTCTTTTTATAAATTCTTCGATATCGACCGGATACCTTGGGATGGGTTTATTACAATTTTTAGCCAGTGACTAAGGGAGGTAAAAACGATATTCCTAGCTATAATGACAAGTCGTATTGTCTTGCCTTCACATTTTGCAGATACGCCACGGCACAACGTGACATGGAGGATAGCATCAGCAAATACGTTCTTTTGAAAGACATGGCATATGCCGTTACCGAGGGTAGACTTCAATTTCTTCCGCGGGGATACAAACACACATTCCTGATCCGAAACCCGCTTCGATACATCTACTCCTGGCGCAAGTCGATGTTCGGCTTTATGTCCCCACTGGGTGTTCTCCATGGAGCTGCGGCTGAGGAATCGACCTTTGACCTGGAGCGCGATGACCGTTACTGGCCATCCGGAAGCCACATGAAGGAGCTCTATGACCTCTGGAAGTACGTCAAGGAGAACATCGACAGTGATCCCGTGGTAATCGACACCGAGGATCTCCTGACCAAACCGAAGGAGACGCTATCACGCTACTGCGCCCTTGTTGGGTTGCCGTACCACGATGGACTGCTGCAGTGGAAGGCCTCAGTCGAAGGGTTCCATAATATAAAGGCGTGCAGCGATGACCTCATAGAGAAGAATAATTATTTCTACGGCACGGCGATTAAAAGCACTGGCTTTTTACCACCAAGTGAGTTACCACCAAGTGACCAAGTCACCCCTGATGTCATCCGGTGCTCAGAGAAGGTTATGAACTATTTCAATGAGATGTACGACACTAGACTAAAAGTCTAATTAGGCTGAAGGGACGGTGGGTTTGCATCAGGCCCGTCTGTTGACTTACATTGTTATTACATGTCAGTTCATCGCCCCGACGAAGGATCTGCTTAATCAGAAAGATCAGCACGTCTTGTTTTACATATGATTACATTTGCCTTTATAGTTGACGAGCCGTTTTCATCAGATTTCTTGCTACTTTAGTATGTAGATATGGATGGAAATTGGGGTTATCATGTATCTGTGGCCATGGGCGTCGATACTTACGTAATACCCATTCATCAGGGGGGATGGATGAATGGATCACCCCCCCCCCCCCCCCTGATTAATGGGTATCAATGACAGATCGACGCCCGAGTCTGTGGACCATATCCCTTTGAGGTCTGACCTCTCCCCGTTCAGTAGGTATTTTGCAAAAGTTTTCATACGGTTAAACTAAAAATAAACACAGTAACATTCAAACTCCCTTTCATACTCATTTAATTGCACTCTTTATAATATACAAATTATCTACTTCTGAATCAGCCAGTACAACGGTATACAATATCAATGTTCAAAGAAGACTCGGTATTTACATAGTAATGACGACGTGTAACTTACAAACATCCTCAAGAACATAATGATACAATCGCAAAATAATAGAAACTGAACCCATACTATTCATCAGCAAATATTAGAATCAGAATCAGAGAGAAGAATTGGAAGATGTGAGGACGGAATATATGGGATGAAAAGAGTTTTAGCAGAGGAAGGGGGAAAGTGTGAACAGGACCCGGTGTGGAAGCGGAATCAGTCCGGCCGCGGAATAAGACTGGGCGGACAAGATCCGCGCGCGGATTTTGTCCGACTTTGCCAATATATTATTTTTGGTTGCTAACTTCAATTTTCAAAAATATGGTTACAAACAAAACTAACCCTAACCCTATAACCCGAAATATGGTGGCTATGGTTAAATTTGGTGACTATAGTTAGATTTAATGGCTTTGATTAAATTTGGTGGCTAAAACTACGAAAGTTGAAGTTAGCAGCAATCTTCCTAAATTGCACTGCCCAGTCTTATTCCGCGACCACACCGGCGCGCGGTGTCACTTCATTTCGTTCACTTCACTTCATGATCGTTCTGAACGTAAACAGTGACCCCCTTTTGCGGCGTTTCGAGTGTATTTTCAGCAATTTATTATATCCCCCCTTTTAACACAAACGGGGACAAATTAGCAGTAACAAATGCCCCTTATTTGTTTTCTTTTCGAGTGCACAT
The DNA here is from genome assembly GCA_037951105.1 of Echinarachnius parma. Lineage (NCBI taxonomy): Eukaryota > Metazoa > Echinodermata > Echinoidea > Clypeasteroida > Echinarachniidae > Echinarachnius > Echinarachnius parma. Next base: position 54,640 of record JBAMJV010009414.1, read on the forward strand.
TAACCAAAATACTCCTTTTTAAAGACTTCAAGATTATATAAAGTGTGGCCCCAATTTCGCGAATTTTTAAATGGAATTTGTACCTTTTTTCCATTTCCCGAATTTCGGGAACACATGCGAAAATTGACCCCCTTTCAACGATCATGCGTATACATGGCCAAAGTGCAGTCACACCCCGGCAAGCAGGAGTATACACGGGGCGGGGAGGGGGGGGGGGTAAGTGCATGAGAAGGATGAATGGAGTAATAGAAGAGACAGAGGAGTATAGGAGGAGGAAGAATAAGAGGAGGAGGAGCGAACTTGGAAGGGGTGGGTAAGAGAAGGAGGAGGAGGAGGACGGGGCAGATGAGGAGAGGAAATATGTAAGGGGAGAAGGGAGGGTGTAAGGGAGTATGAAGATGAGGAAGGAGGTATAAGGAGTTGAGGAGTAAGGGTATATATACACAGGGTGGCCCCCCAAAAAAAACAAACAAACAAACAAACAAACAAACAAACAAACAAACAAACAAACAAAAAACGGAACGGGGTACTTGCCATAATAAAGAAACATGATGACTAGGTTGACCGGATAAGCAGTAGACATTTTGATTTATATAAACATACAGTCAATATATATATGTTTGTTGTATATCTCATTATATAATATTTACATACTTACAAGCCGTTTTCTTCATAACCATTTCAGTACCTTTCTTCAATTACGATACACTATTTCAATGTCAATAAAAACTATATACGACTATTTCAAAGACTTAAAATCGATATCTTATACTTGCAAAAAACACTATCTGGCAGCATAAATTCAGAATACACATAATTATGTAAGGGAACGTGCAATGCTTTTAAACACACAGTTCACAAGACAAAATAAGGGTAACACAGCTTTAGTTGGGTTTATAGCCGAAGTTTGTTTTATTCACATTTACGCATAACAAAAGAGGACAGAAGATCAACACCTGTTAAAAGTAAAAGATAAAGAGAATAGTACATTGTTATAATAGTTCAGAATTAACTTATTACACTAATACAACTATTACATTGTCTACATTAAGACATTTCCTCTTAACTAATACATAGAACACAGAATAATATACATGCCATGTATATGACCACTGTTTCACAAGGTCCAATCTATATACCCGGAAACAGACTCCTTAATTACAGTAATATATCGTCCTAAAATAATGTCTTACATAATCATGCTTCCCAATATGCATTTTAAGTCATATAGGATACAAAATCTTATTGAATGACGATTACAAATAATTAAGACCAAAATAACCTTTTAACCAATAACATGAACACTCAAGCCAAATAAACCCAATAATACTAAGATCTAAAACATCGAACTAAACACTAATTTAATTACACACAAATCCCAAAAGAAACCATCACCAATATCCTAACTAATGAATTATGTAAACTATACAAAACTCGCAAACCTTATGAAACTAAGAGAAGAAATATAAATATCTTTTCCAGGTATTAAGTGTTTTTATATGAGAAAGCCATGTATGATAGCCCACTACCTACAGAGTACGGTGGTCACAACTTGACCATGAGTGGACACAAAAGAATGGCTTGGGCCTAGGTACGCATTGCCCAGCTATAACAAAAGACTTGGCTTTTAATCGCTCTGCACAAATTGGGATGCACATGTTAACTTGCATCCAACATATACAACTATGGTTTAAGGCGGGGAATATAAGTTACATATAGCCAGACTAACTATAAAGCTTTCTAATAAAATGATTAATTATATTAACCAATCCTTCAATTACTGAGTTCTCTATGTATGTATATATATGACTCGTATCAATAATCACATCACGCAGGTTCTACATTCCTAAACTTCAATCTTTACATCATGAATATACCCCGCGATGATACAGATCATAATTACACAGCAAGCATGTATTAAGGAAAATATAGACTATTTAAATAAAGAAATTATATATGATTCCAACCCATATATCTTATTATTTTCCTTGGACTAGATAGAGAAATCATGTCTAGTCAAAATATTATTACTTTAAATAAAATATAGATTGAATGTCCAGCACAATCCATTGCCTTCTACATTAATATAATGGACATTAATTAAATTAAGAGAGATAACTCACCGATTATTCATCACCTCCAGAATGACAAGTTCTTCCAAATTACAACTATCATGGTACAATCTTCCAACAATCTTCCACAAGTTCAAAACACAAGTTTCTTCTACGGTGGCGTAAGAATGAATGAGCTCTCCCACCAACAAGCTCACTGCCAATGCCAGGGATAGCTTGGGGAAGGGGGAAGCTCTTTTGTTCTCAAGCAACCTGCATCTCCCTAACAACAAAAGGGTGTTGGTCATAAAAAGCTAACTGGGAGATGCATATGTTATAATACATGTATAAAGTATATGGGAAGAACCTATTTTCTGGGCCATATATAACATACAGGGGGCCTAAAGGGGAATATTATATTATACAATTATATAACAAATATAATTTATATCAACCAAAGTAATATAAAATGTACCTTGATAACATCAAGGTTCATTCCCTTACAACTCTCCCCTGCTTTTTGAGTTTGTCCTCAAACGTAACAAAATAATAAATGTAAACAAATACAATTGAACCGTTATTCAATATGTGTATGAAATAAAGCAAGACTTTTATGGTCATAGACTCATTTTAATTAATTTAATTAATAACCGGAATTATAGCCTCAATCCCTTTAACCTGTTATTAATTTACCCTAGATTGCCTTATCCAAGGGAATCGTCGAGATTCAATGTATTTATCTAATCGTCATCCCAAAACAAATCGCTGTCAATTCCTCGCTGGAGTCTTTCAACCAAATCCTGGGATTTAGTGTAGGTTTCGGTAGCATCACCACCTATTAGATTTGTTTGGGCAGTGAATATTGATCGAGGTTCGTTGAAGGGATTACTATTCTTGCCCTTCGTTGACCTCGAGCTGCGACGAGGTGGAGTCGGGGGACTGTCATCATCACTCGAATCCATCGCCGGTGACGAGCTACTCTCTTCAGACGACTCGTTATCAGGTGGCCCGTGCACGATCACCGGTTCTAGTCCTGATGATGACGAAGAGTCGGATTCGTCTGCGGAGGATTCGGCAGCCCTTTGCTTGGTATCCTTCCGCCTCCCATTGTGTTTGGCTGGTTTCCTTTCCGGGCTGGTCGGACATTCCCGGATTTCCCGACGATGAACAGTACGTCGATCACCTGCTCCGTCAGCCTTCTCGATGACGTAGACGGCAGCATCTCCTGGGCGGGAAACGACCTTGTACACAGTTGTTTTCCACTTGTCAGCAATTTTATGTCTACCTAGGGGATGGTTTTTCCGGTAGACTCTGGCGCCAATGCCAATTGGTCTTTCTCGGGCAGACTTGTTGAAGTGGGTCGTCCGGTACGTAGTCTCCCGAGCCATTCGCTCCCCTGCTTTCTCAAAAGCCCACTGGAACGCTTCTGTGTGATTGGCGACCCAGCCGTCAACTCCCACATCCTCCCCGTGTGGTGCCTCTCCTAGCAGAAAGTCGACTGGAAGCTTGGGGTCTCTCCCAAACATCAGGTAGAAAGGGGCGAATCCTGTTGATGAGTGTTGTGTAGCATTGTAGGCGTACAGCACCTCCGGCAGGCATTCAGACCAGCGTCGCTTCTTTTCTGGGGGGAGTGTCCTCAGCAGGTCGTGGAGGGTTCTGTTAAAACGCTCTGCCTGGCCATTACCTTCTGGGTGGTAAGGGGTTGTGTGGGACTTCTGGACTCCGTACTGCCTGCAAAGGGACTGGATCAAGGAGGACTCAAAGTTCCGTCCCTGGTCAGAGTGGATCCGCTGCGGTACCCCAAACTTCGTGAACCACTCCTTCACGAGTGTCTTAGCTGTCGTCTCTGCAGTTTGATTTCTGGTAGCTACTGCCAACGAATACTTCGAGAAAACATCCGTCATGACCAAGACGTTTTCCCTGCCGGTCGCATCACGCTCCAGTACCGTGAAATCGATAGCTAGCAGCTCATTTGGGCGAGTGGCCACCATTCCCCTGATTGGTTCACGGACTCGAGGTGGATTCTTTGCCTTGGTGCACCGGTCACACTGCTCACACCATTCTGCAATGCGAATTGTCATCCTGGGCCAGTAGCAGCGACTCCTGATGAGACTAGTTGTCCTCTTCACTGCTTGGTGTCCTGCCTGGTCATGGCAAGCTCGAAGGACATCGTCGACGAGGATGCGGGGTAGGAGCAGTTGCCAAAGATTCTCATCTTCACATACCCGATATAGGAGGCCATCTCTTTCTTTTATGTTGTCCATCTGACGAAGTAGAAGGATGACAGTCTCCTCTTCTTGGGCCCGCTGTTGTGCATCCGGTTTCTGCTGTCTCTCCCAGAAGTGTCTCAGTCGGCTGATGGACTGGTCCTTCCGTTGGAACTCTTGGAGTTGCTCGTGTGTGTAGTTGGGAAATGGGGTAGGGGTACTGGGTGGCCTGTCGTCTGGGTCTCCATGGGTCTCAACCCCTTGTTTGATGTTGTTGACTTCCACAAGTGTCTGGTGGATTTCCCTTGGAATGTTAGTGACGCCCACGGTCTGGCAGCAGGCATCCGATGTCGAGTGCTGTGTGTGTGGGCGGCGCGACAACCCATCAGCTGCCCTGTTTGCTGTTCCTGGCTTGTATTTAACTTCGAAGTCAAATACAGACAGGGCGCCTACCCATCGCTGTTCCGTTGCTCCCAATTTGGCGTTGTCTAGGTGAGCGAGTGGGTTATTGTCCGTAAAGACAACAAACTTGCTCCCGATGAGGTAATCTCGGAATTTGTCGGTGATTGCCCATTTCATGCCAAGCAGTTCCAACTTCATACTTGAATACTTCTCCATATTCTTCTCTGCTCCGCGGAGTGTTCTGCTGGCATAGGCAATCACACGACGCTTTCCTTCTCGTCTCTGGTAAAGCACTGCACCCAGACCATGGAGACTGGCATCCACTTCCATCTCGAAGGGCTGCGTGAAATCAGCATAGCCGAGGACTGGTGGTTCGCACAACGCCTGTTGTAGCTGTTTGAATGCTGCTTGATGCGTAGAATCCCACTGGAATGCAGTTGCTTTCTTTGCCTTCATTTTGTCGCAGAGGGAAGCGACCAGATTGTGCAGAGGACCAGCAATTTGTGAAAATCCTTTCACAAATCGCCGGTAGAAGGAACAAAATCCAAGAAATGATCGAAGTTCCTTCACGCTGGTCGGTGTAGGCCAATTCCTTACAGCCTCTACTTTCTCCGGATCCGTCTGCACACCTTCTCTGGAAACCTTGTGGCCTAAGTATTTCACCTCCGGGCGAAATAGCTCACACTTTGACGGTTTTACCTTCAGACCATGCTGGCGTAACCTGGCAAAGACTCGATCCAATCTTTCCAGTTGATCTTCAAATGTGTTGGAGTACACCAGGACATCATCCAGGTAGCAGAGAACAGATGAGAAGAACTGATCTCCCAGACAAGCTTGCATCAACCGTTGGAATGTACCCGGAGCATTACATAGACCGAACGGCATTCTGACATACTCGTACAGTCCAAACGGGGTGGTGAAGCTGGTCTTCTGACGATCATTCTCATCCATTTCTACTTGATGATATCCCGATAGAAGATCCAGTGTGGAGAACCACTGCGCTCCGTTAAGGGAATCCATGGACTCGTCGATTCTGGGTATTGGGTACGCATCCTTTCTTGTCTTCTGGTTAAGTTTGCGATAGTCCACGCACAGGCGAAGGGAACCATCACCTTTCCTTACCAGGACAATAGGGGAAGCGTACGGACTGGTGCTTGGCCTGATGACATCCTTCTCCAGCAACTGTCTGATGTGTTCTTTTACTTCTTCCAGTTGAGTAGGAGGGATCCGCCGGTATGGAAGTCTCACCGGTTCATCATCAACTGTCCGGATTTTGTGGGTGACTGTCGTGGTACGGCCCAGGTCAGCATCAGAACAGGCAAAAACGTCCGCGTTTTTCGTCAGGAGCGCCTCCGCTTGCTGTCTCTGGTGGGGACTCAACCCTTCCCATAGTAGGCCAGTGGTATTCATCAGGTTCTGTGCATCCGCGGGCTGACTTTCATTGTCACTAACCTGGACCCTCTCGCATGTGACACTGCAGTCATCTATACAGGAGACCTCTTGCATAGAACCAATGGGGGTCCGGGCTTTCAGGAAGATGTCTTCTGAAGTGGTGTTAACTAGCTGCAGAGACATCCGTCCTTTAGGGGAATAGGTCACGGTAGGGTTAAGGGCGATACCTTTTGGAGTTTGCACAATTGAGTCGACAACTACTGCTTTCTTAGAGGAGCATGTAGGGCCGGTCACCTCGATGATTTGTGTAGACTGGGCCGGGATTGCGATCTTGCCTTTCCCCGCGATGCGGACAAGACCGATGATTGTTCTGGTTGTGGAGTTTATTCCTGGGACGTCGGACACATTGGAACCTATTACGTTTGCCAATATGTTGTTGGGTAAATCCCGGAGAACGTTCATCCCAAGCAGTACTGGATGAGATGAGCTGCTTCCAGAGCTGGTGACAAGAATTCCTCTTCCCGGTATATTCTTACCAGCTACCTCCACATTACACTCAAAATACCCAGTGTATGGAATGTTCGTCCCGTTCGCAGCACTCAGCTTCAACCAGTTGATCTCCATCAGGGATGATTGCGGGAACAATTTATGGAAACACGAGGAGGTAATAGTGGTCACTTGAGATCCAGAATCTATTACAGCACCAAGTTCTACCCCACCAAGTTTTACCTTTGTAGTGGGGCAATTTCCAACAATTTGTTCCGTTACCTTGTATCCTGAGCCATACGTCATCTTTCCTGACGAGGCACCCAGCGCTCGGCTCTCAGCCCTGGGTTGAACTAGTTTTCCGACGGCTGCTTGCCACCTGGTGCTGGTTGACGGTTTCCCCTAGACCTTGGGGGAGTAGGACATTCTTTGGCGTAGTGCCCTCGAACACCACACCGATAACACTCCACAGTCCTTTTGTCCACAGTTGGCCGTCGCCCTGAGGACCCATCGCTCCGCTCCTCCAGGCGTTGCAGTCTGGCGTTGAACTCCTCCTGTTTGTCTTGCATCCGTTGTAAGACATCCGTCTGGCTGCGAATGGCAACAGTAAGTCCCTCCATCACACTGCCAAACTCCACTGATGCCTCTGTCTGCCGCACTGTTCCTTTTCTATGGTGGACGGGCGTGTCTCTCTCTCCTTCTTCCATTTCAATAGCCCAGTTTCTGATGTCAAGGAAAGGGAGTCGGGGCTGCTCCTTCACTAGTCGTTTGACCTCTCTCCGTAATACAGGATCGCTCAGACCATCTTGAAACTGTTCTTTGATGGCCTTTTCCGCGTCCGGAGTGCCAGATTTCGCTTCCATCCTGGACCGCAAAGACAGGAGGGCATAAGCAAACTCTGACACAGACTCTCCATCCCGCTGTGTCCTGTTGTACACCTTCCGCATCAGCTGCCCTAGAGTCAGACGCTCTCCAAAGGTGTCTGAGAGGATCTGGAGAATAGAATCTGCATCACATTTCTCTTTAGCTGGTCGATGCTTTATCTCCTGGCGTGCAGCCCCTTCAAGATGGGCGATGACGTAGTCCACTGCACGCTCGCCCTTTAGACGTCTCAGGTTGAGGCCTGCCCGCACACCCTCGACGAACTCCTCCACAGATGCCCCATCCATCCCGCTGAACGGCTTGATTTTCTTCTCCTTCGGCGGGAAGTATACGTCCCTACTCTGGAGCTCCGCCGTCAGCTTCTCCAGCCTCTCCTGCAGCTCCTCCACCGTTGTCATCTTCCTGTCCTCTTGTTTTACTATGTTAATTGCGCAATTCAAATCTTCAGCCAGCCAACTAGGTATCTTCGTCCACGAAGATTAGCTGTACCCCATCCGTACTACCAATTTGTAAGGGAACGTGCAATGCTTTTAAACACACAGTTCACAAGACAAAATAAGGGTAACACAGCTTTAGTTGGGTTTATAGCCGAAGTTTGTTTTATTCACATTTACGCATAACAAAAGAGGACAGAAGATCAACACCTGTTAAAAGTAAAAGATAAAGAGAATAGTACATTGTTATAATAGTTCAGAATTAACTTATTACACTAATACAACTATTACATTGTCTACATTAAGACATTTCCTCTTAACTAATACATAGAACACAGAATAATATACATGCCATGTATATGACCACTGTTTCACAAGGTCCAATCTATATACCCGGAAACAGACTCCTTAATTACAGTAATATATCGTCCTAAAATAATGTCTTACATAATCATGCTTCCCAATATGCATTTTAAGTCATATAGGATACAAAATCTTATTGAATGACGATTACAAATAATTAAGACCAAAATAACCTTTTAACCAATAACATGAACACTCAAGCCAAATAAACCCAATAATACTAAGATCTAAAACATCGAACTAAACACTAATTTAATTACACACAAATCCCAAAAGAAACCATCACCAATATCCTAACTAATGAATTATGTAAACTATACAAAACTCGCAAACCTTATGAAACTAAGAGAAGAAATATAAATATCTTTTCCAGGTATTAAGTGTTTTTATATGAGAAAGCCATGTATGATAGCCCACTACCTACAGAGTACGGTGGTCACAACTTGACCATGAGTGGACACAAAAGAATGGCTTGGGCCTAGGTACGCATTGCCCAGCTATAACAAAAGACTTGGCTTTTAATCGCTCTGCACAAATTGGGATGCACATGTTAACTTGCATCCAACATATACAACTATGGTTTAAGGCGGGGAATATAAGTTACATATAGCCAGACTAACTATAAAGCTTTCTAATAAAATGATTAATTATATTAACCAATCCTTCAATTACTGAGTTCTCTATGTATGTATCTATATGACTCGTATCAATAATCACATCACGCAGGTTCTACATTCCTAAACTTCAATCTTTACATCATGAATATACCCCGCGATGATACAGATCATAATTACACAGCAAGCATGTATTAAGGAAAATATAGACTATTTAAATAAAGAAATTATATATGATTCCAACCCATATATCTTATTATTTTCCTTGGACTAGATAGAGAAATCATGTCTAGTCAAAATATTATTACTTTAAATAAAATATAGATTGAATGTCCAGCACAATCCATTGCCTTCTACATTAATATAATGGACATTAATTAAATTAAGAGAGATAACTCACCGATTATTCATCACCTCCAGAATGACAAGTTCTTCCAAATTACAACTATCATGGTACAATCTTCCAACAATCTTCCACAAGTTCAAAACACAAGTTTCTTCTACGGTGGCGTAAGAATGAATGAGCTCTCCCACCAACAAGCTCACTGCCAATGCCAGGGATAGCTTGGGAAAGGGGGAAGCTCTTTTGTTCTCAAGCAACCTGCATCTCCCTAACAACAAAAGGGTGTTGGTCATAAAAAGCTAACTGGGAGATGCATATGTTATAATACATGTATAAAGTATATGGGAAGAACCTATTTTCTGGGCCATATATAACATACAGGGGGCCTAAAGGGGAATATTATATTATACAATTATATAACAAATATAATTTATATCAACCAAAGTAATATAAAATGTACCTTGATAACATCAAGGTTCATTCCCTTACAACTACACCTTGTGAAAATTTCCTTTAGAAGAAACGTGCAATGTCAAGTTTGTGGTACCCCTTTAATAAATGTTACCACATCTACAAATCCTGATTTTGTTTTATTGTTTTTCTTTTCTTTTCTTTTAGGGGGGGGGGGGGGGGGGGGTACGTACATCCAGAGAAGGCCAAGGTCAATTTATTATAACTTTTATGTGTTTGCAGATGAAATTTGAGTTCCAGTGTTTTCATGTTCTCTCCAGGGTGCATTTAATACTAAATTAATATCTTTCCTACCATTAGCTAATATTTAACATCCTATAAAACAAGAAGCAATGTTTGACAAAAGTTTGTCTTGTAATGTGTGCAATTTTATACAATGTAGGTCTTAGCACCGGTATCAGATGACCTGGTAGAATTTGGACAGCGGGTTACAGATGAAATCACAGCGCTGGGCCTGCAGTGCGAAGAGAATCCACCTTACGTCAAACACTTTGATGCTTGGGGAAACCGTGTGGATGAATTGGTAACGTGCGAAGCTTGGCGAAAACAGAAATCTATTTCTGCGGAGGAGGGGATTGTGGCCATTCCATACGAGAATGGATCTGGGCCGTACAGGTTAGGGATAGTTCTTTTGTTTTAATGTGAAAAGAATAGTTTCTTGTTAAATTAATTGTTGCTCTTCCATACTGTGTACAAGGATGGCAATTGTATTTTCTTGAATTACTTTTTTTTGTCCCTTTTGTAGTCAAATGTTTTTTATTTATATATATTTTGAACAATCAATAAATTGAATCTCAATGGGCAGTACGTAGGTAAAAAATTCTGACATAATTTTCACTTACAGTGGTCATTTTCTGTAAAACTATCCCACACAATTCAGAAGACTCTTACAATGAATATGGATATATATGATTGTGAAGTCAGTAACTTTCAGAAAAAAAACTTATGAAGCTGTTGGATCACTTTAATTTGAGTTTTTGTACAATCCATTTACTACGGGAACCGGGTGGGTTATGTACAAAGTCTATCAGAATCTTGAAGGGAATTAAACGGGTTAAAAATCGCTGAAATCTGCAACTCTGTCATGTTTTGCATTTGCACTCTTTGTAGTCGCCTGCACCAAGCAGCCAAGATGATCATGTACAGCCCTTCTTCTGGCCTGTACTCGTGTCCTCTGGCTATGACTGATGGAGCTGCAAAGGTTTTCCAGGTACATTTTTTATTTCACGTAATCTCAACATTTGAACTGATTATTTTCCCCATCTGTCAAGTCTTCATATAATGAGATAGAAAAGACAAAATACATTAAGCTCAACTTTACAGTGTGATTTTCATTGCAATACATGTCAAATACATGGAACCTATAGATTCTCTATTATCCTTCTTATTTCTTAATGATTTCTGTTTTCTATATTTAATATTCATGATAGGATATTTGTTTCAGAACAGCTAATTATTTGTGATTTGTATTATGTGATGATATTTGTATTGTTTACAACAATATCTTTCATACCAGGATATAAAGGTATCTCAAATGGCTAATCTTTAAAGATGAAGATTATCAGAATCTCAAGTTGTTAAAATTCTAATTTTAAGACAAATAATCTTTAAGGATAAAAGAGACTTTTTACTAGTTCTTAAAATATGCTTACTCTGTTTTCCGCGTTCTTTTAAAATAGTTTTTAAAATGAAAGGCAATTTCTCAAAATAATTTTACAAATTACATTTAGATTTCTATTTATTTCTCAACAGAAGGACACAGAATCTGGAGTGAAGAGAAACGCATTTTCACGTCTAACGTCGAGGGATCCCAACCAGTTCTGGACGTCGGGACAGTGGATGACCGAGAGGAGGGGAGGGTCAGATGTTGGTATGTATAATGTCAAATCCAACTTATGCTTAAAGTGCTTCTTTTTCTTTTTACTAAAATTTGCCAAAGAACTAGGTAGGATCAGTATCAAGCTTCCTCAGGATGTTTGAAATGTTGTTTTTTGTTTTATTTAATTCGGTTTGACACTGGGGTTTGGTGGCGGGGGAGGCAGGTAAAGTTGTGACCCGGAAGCAAAAACTGGACCGTGAATGGTTCGGAAAAAAATTCTCCGGTCTTCAGACCGGACCGGAACTCGGACCGGTAAAATCACGCAATCGTGCAAGCATCGGCAAAAATGCAATGTTTGGGGCTTATATTGCTCTTTTTATATGACAATAATATTACAAATATTGACGCTTTGATGGATTGACATATCAATCTTGACGGGAAAATAGTTACAGACTATCCAGAATTAACTCAGTTTCGCAAGAAAAGTTTTTTTTTTTCAGAAGTAAATTGTACCTAGACATCGATCGTTTGTTCAGTCGCGCCACACGTTCACAGAAACTCAGCCCGCCAGTCGCGGGGAAACTCACATGTAAATTTGCGTTCAGTAAACTGCCTTCATAAAGTGGCTATAAAGATTTGATAAATTAACATTTTTGTGATGTATGTACACCATTTTGGTAGTCTACTTACATGATAACATGGCATTTGAAAGCTGAACAGAATTTTAAAAATGACCCCCGAAACAATGACAAAACTTCGCTGAGTATCGCTACATTTCCAGAGAAAACTTTGGGAGGTAACTTGAAATGGGCCGGCTATAAACGAAGGTTGAAGTAAGCAGCAAGTTTTCGTGCTAGCGCCTGTATTGGGCCGACTCGCGTAAACATACTTTGCGTGCCTTGACAGGTCTTTGTTCTTGCGCGACATCCATCCGCGCGCGACGGTCTTTGTTCTTACAGTACTAGTACCGGATTCATCCGCGATACGATATGGTCAAAATTTATCGATATTTTTCATAGTTTTTTTCATTGTTTTGGGGCTCATTTTTGTTTCTGTTCAGCTTTCAAACGCCATGCAATCATGTAAGTAGAATATCAAAACATTTAAAAATGGTACAAATTACAAAAATACGTATTTTGAGCCACTTTTTGAATGCACTGGCTCATTAGCTCAATCATACAGATATCCATCAGAAACTTCCCCGGGAGTGTCGGCCTAACTTTGTGTCGGCAATATCGTTCAAATGACTAGCAATTTTGCGCATCCCGTTCAATTTCTGACTGTCAAACGAAGTAACGAACCAAGAATTTCTCAAAAATCGATTGCCCTGTTTTTATTTGAATTCTGCTAATTTTCAAAGCGATTTGGGACAATTTTCTTAATGTTTTTTCAGTCATTTGTAGCACCGGTTTTTCCACCGGTCTCAGCTTTTTCAACTTCAAACTCGGACCGGCCGTGACCAGACCAGAAGCCCGAGTTCGCCGGTATTCCGGTTCCGGTCCGGTCCGGGTCACAACTTTAGAGGCAGGTATGGGTGCCTTGCCATAATTACAGCCCTTTCTTCATTATTACTTCCAAAAACAAATAAGCTTGAATGTTAACAACAATTCCAACAAAACTGGCAAACCAATATTTTTAACAGATATTTTATATGTTTTATATTCAAAGGATCGGCCGTGTCGCAAGGGGTTAGATGGGACAAGTGAGGCATGTGCCTCCTCCCTTTTGGGGAACTTTGTGAAATAGATAATACCTTGTATAAAGAGCAAAGCACTCCTTTCTATAAACTAAAATAAGTTACATATTTAAAAGCGTACTTTCCCTTTAACGCTTTCTCCAAGGTGGAGGGACAGAGACCCTGGCCTACCCGCAAGAGGATGGTTCCTTCCGTCTCCATGGCTACAAGTGGTTTTCATCGGCTACAGACTGCGACATGACTCTCGCACTGGCGAGAGCTGTGAACGAGGATGGACAGATTGAAGAGGTACACACATTCTTTTTGTATATTGTGAGCCTTGGTGAAGCTCTGGGAGGCCAATTAAGTGTTTCACTGCAGCTCAAATAAAATAAAATAATCAAAAACACAAAACAGGAGTGACAATAAGACTCAATATTATACATAAAATAGTATACATAAAAATTTGATTTCAAATTTGTGTCTGAGAGAGTAAATTGATAAATTTGCATCATGTGCAACGCAACACAACACATTAAAATGCAATATAAAACAGAACAGTTCAGTACAATTGATTTAAACAAATTCGATTTACATATATATTTTTTCAGGGAACAAAGGGCCTTTCGCTCTTCTACCTGGAGACAAGAAACCCAGATGGAGGCCTGAACGGTATGGAGATTCAGAAGCTGAAGAACAAGCTCGGCACAAGACAGCTACCAACGGCCGAGCTGCTACTGGACGGCACTGTGGCACACCTGGCAAGTAGAATCAAAAACATTTTTTTTAATACAATACAGTCAAACCTTCTGTGGTGACCACCTGTATATAAAGACCACTTGTCAGGAGGGGATAGGTTGATTTGAATATTTACTCTTTTAGTATCTTATCCTTTTTTTTAAATTGGGCTTTTGCTTGTTTTTGATTGATTGATTGTTTGTTTGAGTAAAAGAATAAAACTGAATTTAAATGTCAGTTATAATCCATTCAATAATCTTGTAATTGTTAGAATACATGTATCGTGATTCGTGCTATAGTGTGATTGCTTGTTTATGTTTTGAGATTGATTGGTTGATTGAATGTGTCTGTTTGATTGTTTGTTTGTTTGTTTCTGTTTGTTTTTTTGTTTGTTTGCTGGTTCATTTGTAAGTTTGTTTAAGAAAAATGAATGTATTCAAATAAACTTACTTAAACTGTGTTCCTGCACAGGTATCTGAGCTGGGCCATGGAGTGGCAGCCATTGCCCCAATGCTGACTGTTACTCGCTTTCACAACGCTGTTTCTGCTGTTGGATATATGAGGAGGTTAGTAGACTCAAATTAAAGTGTCACTTATAGCTGGGGTATGACACTAGAAGCAAATAGAAATTAGTGTTGGACAAATAACATGTCACAAACGGTCGAGTTTGGTTGCCTGATCGGGCAACTGACAAGTCAGCGACAAAAATAGAGTAGAACATAGTTCTTAGGTGTGAATCTCATCGAGAAGTAAGCGGGCAAATATATTTTCTCTTTGGACAAGTAACATTTGAACAGTTATGACTGTACTTGCCAAAATATGCCAGTATGAAGGCAAGCATCAAGCTCCAACCCACTAGCAAAAGTGCAAATCAAGGACAATTGTTGTGAATCATTGCTAAGTACCTGCAGATATGCATGAGTATTGGTAGAGGTTTGTAAACTTACAAATAAACATGCCTGGAAAAAACAGCCTGGAATATGAGGAAATATTGCTGAAATACCAAATGAAAAGGTTATAGTTGCATAATTCATTCTAAATATTAATCAAAGCCGAAAATAAAAGTAAAATTCAAGATGAAATGAACATTACAAGGAAGCAAGGGGAACACTAGAGGGGGCAATTCCGTTTGTTCACCACATGTCTAATGGGCAACCGCGGCTGTATTCTGTGAAATTCAATGCCGATGCATTTCACCCTTAGTGGAAGGGGAGAGAGACGAATTTGGCTATGTAGATGCATGCGGCCGATACGTACCGTCGTTATGCGGTGTGGTGTCGATCTATGAAGCTGGTACGCGTGTAGTCGTTGTCCGCACAGTGTTTTAAACGGTCGTAATAGCGGTCTCTTTCCTAGTACGGTTAGATATTAGAGCCCGGAGTTGGATTATCCTCTGAATGTCTCGTTATGGAACCCGTTTATAGCAGTCACCTGTCTACAGCGGCAACTTTTCGTGTTTCCCTTTTTAGGGGATCACTAAACACAGGTTTGACTGTACTACCAAGTATTTGCATCACTTTTCTCCTTCTGTTCTCATATGACAGGATAGTGCACTATGCGAGGGACTATTCTTTTAGAAGGAAGGCTTTTGGTAAGCTGATTGTTGACTGGCCACTGCACATGCAGACACTCGGCAGAATGGAGGTAAATCTTTATTTTGGGATTGTCTCCTTTGTAAAAGTATGATTATTTTTTTATTCTATTCCTTTAATTGTACCCTGATCAATCAGGGCTCCATAACAAAAAGATTCACAATAAATTAAATGATTGATAAATCGATCATACAATAAATTAATCAGTCTCGCGATTAATCGTGAATCTTTATGTTACGGTCCCTTACTGTTTGATTTTTTTTTTGGGGGGGGGGGCATAAGGCAGGAAAAATCAAACAAGTTAAACCTTGTTCTTATCTTTATGATAGCATATTGAAACAAAGTCAAATAAATGTATTAGTCCCTTATTTTCAGGGGGAAACACGAGGAGCCATGCTCCTTGTGCTGGAGTCAGCTTGTCTCCTGGGGAGGCAGGAGGCAGGAGCCAAAAAGCAAATTAAACTTTCTCCTTCTATAATTGATAGTCAAAATATACGTATTGTTCCCTTGTTCTTAGGTGGAGACGCGAGGAGCCATGCTCCTTGTGCTGGAGTCAGCTCGTCTCCTCGGGAAGCAGGAGGCAGGAGAAGCTAGTGAGGATGACCTCCACCTATTGCGACTCATTGTTCCAGTTCTCAAGCTCTACACTGGTAAACAGGTGGGCAGTCATGTTCTCTACTGATTTAATATGAAAACAAATTTCATTGCTAATTATTGCACAACTTATACATTTCTTGAAGTTTACCCACTTAGTAAGTTTATTCATTTATTCCAGTTGTGCCTAGATTGTTGCTGGAGTTAAATGACTGAGACATTTTGCATGAATTGCATCTATCATCTGACAATCAAATCACAATATTATGTTTTCAACCATATTTTAATATAAGCTATTTATTTGGCACAAAAGGGGCAAAATATTTTTGTCAAGTAAATAATGTAAGCTTTCCTCGGAACTGGGAAAACTTGGCTCCTGTCTCCGAAAAGGTCTCACGAGATCCAGGGAAAATAATACTGATATTATTTTTAGGCACAAATTCAACTGTAATTTTGTATGCCATGTATATATAAATAATATGTTTGTAGGCTGCAGACTAGAGAGTATTGGAGGACAGGGCTACATCGAGGATACAGGTTTCCCTGCCATGTTTAAAGGGGACCACCAGACAAAGAATAACACATACTTATATGTTTTGCTACCGTCTTGTGATATCAAATGGATACCCAACATTTTGCAAAGGGTTATGTAAATTCATAAACAAATCAATACATTACCACCACTTACGGAACCGCTATTATTTCCTGGTTCCGTAAACCGGGCCAAACATTTGCGAGTGCGCCAATGCTATTCACGCGTACGTTTGGAGACAATAGAATCCCGGGCGATTCGCTCGCTCAGGACAAAGTAGTCTCGTACATGCAGACCCATGAACGCATGCTTTAGAATGGTGATGCGTTTTCCAATTATATATTTTTTTTACTGGAAACATATTTGTGTGAACTTGTTGATGGAATGGACTACTAAAGAGGTTACCTTTCATTTATAAGAATATTATTTTTGGGTGGTGGTACCCTTTAAAGCCTGATTCTAGGTTGGCACTATAGATGCTCAGATGTTCAGACGCAATATTTTACAGGGAGTCATAATGTTATGTTATATCTGGTTGTATTTGGTTGTAATCTTGTATCTTGCCCTGTCTGTAGGCTGTGAGTGTAACATCAGAGGGACTGGAGAGTATTGGTGGACAGGGCTACATCGAGGATACTGGCTTTCCTGCCATGTTACGTGATGCACAGGTTAGCAATTAGAATGCTCAGACATTACAGTACATAATACAATGATCCATTAACTTTACATAGTTTTTCTGAAAATTATATTTGAGGATTCAATCATATACCAATATCATTGTAAGATTCTCCTGGATGATGCATGAGAGTTTCATAGAAAAAACTTGAACTTGAACATTGATTATTTTAATTATGGGTGATACTCAAGAGGAAATATACAAATAGAAGTGACAGAAATTATGCACTTATCAGTAACAAATAGCGAAAATGGCAATGTTTGGCGACTCTTTAATCCCAAGGTTTTTTTCTGAAGAGAAAAACCTCACCACCATTTTCCTTCTTCTTTTGTCACATATCACCAGATGGCATAAACGAATGCCTTACGGATAGAAAATTTGCGAACAAAAATTATCCGGTGATGAAAGTTGTCTCCATTGCTGCCTGCACAAAACTTTCCACAAGATAAAACAACAGACATGGAACAAGGAACGCATTTGCCGAACATGAAGCGGGCAAAAATATGCATACGAACAGAGATGAACGGATTGTAAATTTTCCTCTCCGTCAGGCATCCATTAAAGATATCCGGTGATATGTGACAAGGGCTTTAGCTTGCATCTTATTTCCTTCCGGCAAGGCACTTTATCCTCATTGCTGCTCTCCACCCAGGTGTATGAATGGGTTCTCAGTAGGATTTCATCTCCCCAGAGAGATGAAAGAGTACACATCAAGTGATTGATTGATTGATTGTGGATGTGTATATCTTATAATAATAACGGTTATTTATATAGCGCTATTCCCTTGGGGATCATAGCGCTTTACACGATTATTATTACCCCGGTCAGCGCACTGCAATCATTCCTGCACATTTTCCACTCCCTAGGGAGTATTCCATCCAGTCATCTGTTTATAGGCGCACACAGACTGAGGTATATTAGGCACAGGTTCCTCTGCGATATTATTATTCATTTATTTATTGTTATTATCATTTTTTGCTGTATTATTATTATTATGAGTATTATTATTATTACTATTATTATTATAATTATACCAAAATCAAAGGGTCTCAATATAGGGGTACATGTACTTCAATTATTCCTCAGGTTCTGAGCATCTGGGAGGGCACCACCAACATCCTTTCACTAGACGTTCTCCGCTCCATCATCAAGAGTCGTGGGCAAACCATGGAGACTTTCTTCAGACAAGTCCGGACGCGTCTAGCACCGCTCCTCGTATCTGCCAACAACCCGGATATCGGGGAATCCGCAAAGGTAGAGTGATGGTTTTCCATGTTCTAATTTGCCAAATTTGTTGTTCTTCCATGTTGTTATTTTGTTTGGAAGATATAACAAACTTCTGTGAACTGCTTATCCCCTATAAAGGGCTAAAGTAATTAAATGTACACATAAGTCAATTCAAGCCCAGCTTTCGAACCTGGCAGGTCCTGTATTGAGGCAAAATTAATGACAAGTGACTCGACATAACTAATTGTATCCCCCGAACCACTTCGGGGGATACTATGGATTTGGCCTCGTCGCGCCGCCGCCGCCGCCGCCGCCGCGTCTGCCGCGTCCGCCGCGTCCGCCGCAGAGATTTTCTTGTGAACGCTCTACAGGTCCGAGTTCTTGTCCGATCATTTTCTAATTTGGTATGAAGGTGTATTAAGGAAAGAGGATGAAGCCTATTGATTTTGGTGTGGGGCGGAGTCCTGGTTGCCATGGTAACCATGATATAAAGAAATAGTTAAGATTACCTTGTGAACGCTCTACAGGTCCGAGTTCTTGTCCGATCATTTTTTAATTTGGTATGAAGGTGTATTAAGGAAAGAGGATGAAGCCTATTGATTTTGGTGTGGGGCGGAGTCCTGGTTGCCATGGTAACCATGATATAAAGAAATAGTTAAGATTACCTTGTGAACGCTCTACAGGTCCGAGTTCTTGTCCGATCATTTTTTAATTTGGTATGAAGGTGTATTAAGGAAAGAGGATGAAGCCTATTGATTTTGGTGTGGGGCGGAGTCCTGGTTGCCATGGTAACCATGATATAAAGAAATAGTTAAGATTACCTTGTGAACGCTCTACAGGTCCGAGTTCTTGTCCGATCATTTTCTAATTTGGTATGAAGGTGTATTAAGGAAAGAGGATGAAGCCTATTGATTTTGGTGTGGGGCGGAGTCCTGGTTGCCATGGTAACCATGATATAAAGAAATAGTTAAGATTACCTTGTGAACGCTCTACAGGTCCGAGTTCTTGTCCGATCATTTTCTAATTTGGTATGAAGGTGTATTAAGGAAAGAGGATGAAGCCTATTGATATTGGTGTGGGGCGGAGCCCTGGTTGCCATGGTAACCATGATATAAAGAAATAGTTAAGATTACCTTGTGAACGCTCTACAGGTCCGAGTTCTTGTCCGATCATTTTCTAATTTGGTATGAAGGTGTATTAAGGAAAGAGGATGAAGCCTATTGATTTTGGTGTGGGGCGCGGTCCTGGTTGCCATGGTAACCATGATATAAATAAATAGTTAATATTACCTTGTGAACGCTCTACAGGTCCGAGTTCTTGTCTGATCATTTTCTAATTTGGTATGAAGGTGTCTTAAGGAAAGAGGATGAAGCCTTTAGATTTTGGTGTGGGGCGGAGTCCTGGTTGCCATGGTAACCATGATATAAAGAAATAGTTAAGATTACCTTGTGAATAGAGCTGAGTCAAACCGGATATTTTGCATTTCGAATATGAGTCGTGTAAAAACGGTCGGATATCGAATATTCGAAAAAAAAAAAAATTTCACAATTTTTTGTAAGATTTGTAAGATTTTATTTACTCTATCGACCCCCTTCCGGGGTATGAGAGTACAAACTTTTTTCTTTTTTTTAACAATATACAACAATTCAAAAACAAAACATGCAACAACAATGTAACATAAACATATCTACAAATTCAGCCTTTCTGGGCAATTTACCCTTCTGCCACTTCGTGTCAATATTGGTGCTCTATTTCTCATATCATTAACGAGACAATCCTCATCAGAATATATTTTCAAGCTAAATTTTGACATAATAACTCTAACAAAATATGCTAACTTCTTTAACTGGCAAGTATTAAGCGTATTAAAAAGTGATTTCATATACAAAGCACACGGAGTACAATCATACAGTTTCTTTGGTAAATACATTTGTCTTTCATTATTAAAAAATGGACAAATAAAAAGATAGTGATATTCATCACCAATGCCTTTTAAGGAGCATAAAGAACATTGCATTTCATCTACTACAGTGACATCAAATCTACTCTTGTTAACCGGAAGATTGTGTGTTCTACATCTAAATTTACACAAGGAAATTAAATCTTTTTGAGGCAATACATTCAAATAATGTTCATAATTGAGACTAATTTTAAATATTCTATAATTAGTACAAATACGGTTTGACCAAGTAGTAGATTGCCACTCCTGAGCAAAAATATCTCTTAATCTACATTTTAGAGACGACACAACCCAATCAATACTATGACCTTCACCTCGAGTAAGCCAAATGTTCCCTAACCCTGACTTATCAAGTAGATTCTTAATAAATACCAACCACTGTGATTTGTATCCTAATAAGTTCTGCTCATCAAATAACATGTACAAAATCATCCTATATAAAATGTATGAGTATTTAGTCTGTTTTCCTTTAACTAATCTCAACCAAAATCCAATCATTCTACATTTAATATAATTCAAAATCACAGTCCGACCAGTTTCACCATACACCATGCAGTCTGGTGTACAATTATTAACACGCAATATCATTCTTAAGAATTTCCTATGAAAGACTTCTATCTTATCAATACATTCAAAGCCCCAAATCTCACAGCCATACAATAAAACTGGCAATACCAAATGATCAAACAAATGGCACTGTGTTTCAATGGATAACTGTAATTTTTTGGCTCTAATTAACATACTAAACATTGCTTTCCTTGCCTGACTAAGTTGTTTTAAAATTGCCTTCTTAAAGGTACCATTATAATTAAAGATAACTCCCAAATAAACATAGTCATCCACAACTTCAATTCTTTCTCCAGCAAGACTAAACTCTGGAAATCTTTTAACTTTGCCACGAGAGAAAATTATAACCTTAGTCTTACTAACATTAACTGTTAAATGCCACAAACCACAATAATCATTCAATGCATCAAGGGCTTTTTGTAAGTCATTTGGAGTTTCTGCCATTATTATTGTATCATCAGCATATAACAGTGTTGAATACTGGCTCTTAAAAGTACTTCCATTGTTCCCTTCAAAATTCAATGAGTCTAAAATAAATCTATCTAACAGCGGCAGTCCACTATACGAGTCCCTTAAAAACTCTTGAAAATCATTCAAATAAATAGCAAAGAGAAGGGGGGATAAATTTTCACCTTGTCGAACACCTACATTACAACTAAATAAATCCGAAATCTTTCCATTTACAGAAATACACGATTTTGCTGAATCATATATGTTTCTAATAACTCTAAATATTTTACCATGTATACCAATCTTCAACATTTTAAACCATAAAGAGATTCTATCAATTAAATCGAAAGCCTTCTTAAAGTCTACAAAGGCACAATATAATCGTTTTCTATTAATTAAATAAAAATCTACAATGTTTTTCAAAACAAAAACATTATCAAGAGTTGAATATTTTGGACGAAACCCAGTTTGTTCTTCACCTAGCAAGTGACCATCTTCTAACAAAGTAGAAATTCTATTATTCAAAATTGAAGTAAAAAGCTTGCCCAAACAACTAAGCAATGTTATACCTCGATAATTATCAGGATTTGTATTCTCACCTTTATTCTTAAATATAGGAATAATTATTCCAATACACCATTCTGTTGGCACAACACCAGTATCTAATATAATATTTAAGAAACGTACTAACACCTCAAGCATGTCAACTGAGCAACTTTTAAGATACTCATTTCTTACTTTATCTATTCCACAAGCCTTAGAATTTTTCAATTTCTTTATCATCAACTCAACCTCCTCTAATGTAACAGGAAAATCTAAATTATCATCATTTCTCAACATATCTAACTCTCTCATTTCATCAAATGAGTCATTAACATCTTCTCTGTTCCCCAACTTACTAAAATGCTTTTCAAAATCAACCAATGAAACATCTATATGTTTTCCTCCACAATTATTCTTATTAACTTTTAGCAATTGCCAATACTCCTTGGGATTAACAGAGCGCAAAGACCTCAATGTCCTATTTAAATTTCTATAAAATAACCTTTTCTTATACCTCAATAATTTTTTGTATCGCTTACCAGCATCCTCATAATCCTGAGAATCCCTATTTATAACAGAGTTCCTAAACTTCCTTTTCCACCTATTTTTAATATTCATATAGGCCTGGCGAGCATCATGACACTCCTTATCAAACCATGGTTGATTACCTAAATTAGAATCTTTCTTTTTATTTACACTAGCCGTCTCCTTCGAATAATGAACATATTTACAAATACCAATATCTTTGGCAGCATTAATAAAAACATCACCTAACTGCTTATAAAAAACATCAACGCTACTTTGATTAACATTATCTTCTAGCTGATCTAAGTGTCCACTCAAAATATTAACAGACTCCTTCACATGTAGCCCAAAAACCAAAGGACTTTCAGCTTTCCATTTGAATACACACTTCTCAATCCTCGTATCATCTAAATCACAATTTTTGTTTCCACTACAATCCTGAACACTTTCAACATTATGTTCCTTTTGCAGAGTTAAACTAATGGGGCAATGGACATCAGATAAAAGTTTATCAAAAACATCAACAGCAAAATCCTTCACACGTATAAAAATGTCTCTAGAAATAATTGCATAATCAATTGTACTACAGCCACCATTCTTATTATAACAAGTATAATTTCCGATCTGCTGATCTTCACCTACTCTGCCATTTATAATCGTTAAATCAAAACTTTGGCACATTTCAATTACTTTCTTCCCATTATTATTTACCATTGCATCTTTATTTATACGAACTGGAATACAAGAGCTGGATCCAAGATCATTATCTAAGTCAATGAAGTCAACAAAATCATCTACTTCTAAATAATCTTTCAATAATCCTGTCCGAGCATTAAAATCACCCAACAGGCAAAATGGCGCACGGAACCTACTTTTAATATCAACTATGTCCTGAAATAAATCATCAAATACTTCTTGACCATAATAAATTGAGCCCTCACATGGCAAATAAACTGCTCCTAAAATTATGGGAAAACCTAGGATATTACTATTCAATTTAATCCAAATTACAGACTCAGATGCAGTTGGCTTAATCCGCTCTACATTATTACAAATGTGTTTTTTAATCAAAACTGACATCCCATGAAAACCACCAAACTTCCCCTTACCTGTGCGCATATTATAACAAACAAAATCTTCCAAAAGGGAACAAGAAAGGTCTGGCAAATTGGTCTTTGTTTCTGTAAGGCATATAATATCATAGTCAACTAAATGTTGGTCCAAGATTCCTTGAGACAGCTTAGAATGTAGGCCATTTACATTTAAAGCTGCAAATGCAATAGAAAGGGGGTCGGCAGTGTCCTATACATCCACGAATAGCCCTGACCCTGTCAGCCTTTCTTCGCTCCACCCCAGATGCCTGAACAGGTCATCTGGGCCGGCGATGGTGTGTTTCCGATCACTGCCTTTGAGGGTGCAGAAGACTTTTCCATCGATTGTCCACACCTTCTCGGTCTTCTCGTCATTCTTGACAGCATGGAACAACTTCACTCTCCCAGGAGCGAGGTGCTCGGTAACATACACTCCCCGATGCGATTCAGACTCGTTCAGCTTCCTCTTTTGCCGCAGGATTTTTGTGCGAACATCCCGCCGCACGAAGCGGGCCACAATTGGTCTCGGCTTAGCTTGCATGGTTTGGCTCTTCCTCCCCACACGATGGCTAGTGCTTATATCTCCCACGGAGATCTCGACCCCTGCCGCTTTTGCCACCTCAACCACAATGGCACTCGTATCCTCAGCTTCCGCTCTCTCTGGTACGCCTCTAATGACAATGTTGTCACGCCGGGAATACTGCTCCAGCTCAGTTAGCCTTCTGTCATGCTCTACGACAGCAGCCTTCACCTTTCCCGCAACTGGCACTTGTTTCAGCTGTGCTGCAAGAGACTGCAGGGAGGGTAAGAGAGCTGCGACAACTGCTTTGACTATGTCACCTACCAAGCCTTTATTGGCCCCATTGCCTGGGACATGCTGCATAGCGTTCTCAACAACATCGTCTATCTTGAATGTCACATCCAGATCACCTTCAACTTCTAATGCTTTGAACTTATTGGAGACTGTTGTTGGCGTTGCCGTTGCCATTATAAATACGAGATGTGCACCAGAAGCAGAACAGTGAAGAAGAATTTGTACAGGTCTTCTTTTAAAAAGTCACGACAAGGCACAGAACCTCCAAGAAACGAGTCAGAGATTATAATTACGTGGTGTTAACTTGATAACGCAAAAGTTGAAGTCCGTAGCGTAGCGGCGTAGCCGTAGGTAATGTTTAAAATAAATATTCTGTCCGTTTTTTTCAATTAGAATCCGCAGTACAGTGTGATGTTAGTGTACAAACTGCTGTCAAGATGAAATACTTTGATATCTCATCATAGATTCTTCTAAATTTGGCACTCACTATACAATCCTCTTACCAAGGCTTTGGTTTATTATTTGTTTTGTTTATTTGTAATTTATGTAAAATACCTTAACTTTTAACTTTAGCAATAGATAAGCAGGGTTCAATGTGCCATTTTCTGATCGAATCTATCGAATGGGGATTACAAAAATTAAACGGGGGAAAAAAAAATTTAATTAATTAAAAAATAAATTTAAAAAATATATATATATCGATATTCGTATCCGAAAATTTGTATTCGGTATCCGACCTTCACGGTCGGATATCGAATAGCCATTCGATTTGACTCAGCTCTACTTGTGAACGCTCTACAGGTCCGAGTTCTTGTCCGATCATTTTCTAATTTGGTATGAAGGTGTCTTAAGGAAAGAGGATGAAGCCTATTGATTTTGGTGTGGGGCGGAGTCCTGGTTGCCATGGTAACCATGATATAAAGAAATAGTTAAGATTACCTTGTGAACGCTCTACAGGTCCGAGTTCTTGTCCGATCATTTTCTAATTTGGTATGAAGGTGTATTAAGGAAAGAGGATGAAGCCTTTTGATTTTGGTGTGGGGCGGAGTCCTGGTTGCCATGGTAACCATGATATAAAGAAATAGTTAAGATTACCTTGTGAACGCTCTATAGATCCGAGTTCTTGTCTGATCATTTTCTAATTTGGTATGAAGGTGTATTAAGGAAAGAGGATGAAGCCTATTGATTTTGGTGTGGGGCGGAGTCCTGGTTGCCATGGTAACCATGATAACCATGATATAAAGAAATAGTTAAGATTACCATGTGAACGCTCTACAGGTCCGAGTTCTTGTCCGATCATTTTCTTATTTGGTATGAAGGTGTATTAAGGAAAGAGGATGAAGCCTATTGATTTTGGTGTGGGGCGGATTCATGGTTGCCATGGTAACCATGATATAAAGAAAAAGTTAAGATTACCTTGTGACCGCTCTACAGGTCCGAGTTCTTGTCCGATTATTTTCTTATTTGGTATGAAGTAGGCTTGGGCGGTTCTGCCCCAGCTTGGAGTCGATTCTGATTCCATACCCATGTCTCGGTTCCGAGAAGAATCGGTTCTGAGATCGTATAGCGTACATGTACACATAACTCATACAATCACACAATCAGCTCTGTGTATGTGAGAAGGTAACTCGCCGGATCGCCTACCGCGCTGGCGATCCAGTTCTAACAAAAATTGTTAAAATGCAGTGCGTTTGTAATCGAGGTAAATCTGAACAGTTTGATATCATTTTTCCGTAGAAATCATTTTAGAAATGCAAAAAAGTAATTGATTTAGGAATCTGGTTTATTTAAGAGGATTTGGGGCCACAAATGCACTGCATTTTAACCATTTTTTTTTAGAACTGGATCGCTTGAATTGCGAATTGCATGCATGCGTACGTATATGCGCTGTACACGTACGAACGCCAGCGTTGTTTTCTTGAAATAAATCAGACGGGACCGGTGCGGGAGAGACCGGGAGAGACTGTGTCTGTGCGAGACACGGCAGTTCCATGCGTTTGCGCGAAATAGTTTGATTCTATTCTGATTAGAACCGAGGAGAGTCGGCATAAGAGATCGACTCTCTTGAAACCGACTCGTTCTTGCGCGCGATCTCCCTTCCCCGCGAGTCGATTATTCACAGAATCGGTACAGTTTTGCACGTGTACCAGTAGTATCGATTACTCGGTTCTGCGCTATTCAGGAGTCGACCGTTGATTCCTATTTCTGGAATCGGGTAGAATCGAGTAATCGGTTCTGACGCCCAAGCCTAGTATGAAGGTGTATTAAGGAAACAGGATGAAGCCACCAAACTTGTTCAGTTCACAATATTACAACCCACAAAAGTGCAATGCAATTGGTTCGGGGGATACATGTGCTCGGCTGCGCGACCCGCCGAGCGCGCAATTTCTAGTTTTGTTATGGTGTTGGATTAACATGTAACAAAAACAAGTGATGCAAACGTTTATTTTTTACTGTAACATTCCTATATACCCTACTTTGCTCTTCCTTTTTTAGGAGGTATATGTACTTGTCTTCCATAATTTGGGTTCTGTTCACCATTAGGAGGAAAATTAGATTTTTTCTTTCATTATTGATTCTAATTCTAGCAATTGTTTGAGAGGTAATTTTGCATTGTTTATAGCGATGGAGTTACTGTTTTCTATCTTTTTATTGTCAACATTTTTTCTTTGAATTCATGTTTTTCATTTTCTGTGATATTGGAAACTTGCCTCTTACATACAGGCGATTGAACTGGCCGTGAATGGTACGGCAAGATTCTTGGTGGATGCATCGAGTCAGGATTCAGGTTACCTGGAGCTTGCTGCGAGAGAGTTTGCTTATAGCATTGCCAGGACATACACTGGTATTTTTCATCTTGTTTTGGGGTTCTAATATTTGCCTTGAATTCAACTTTTCTGTTTTTTGTCATACTGGAAACTTGCATCTTACATTACCATAGGCAAGTGAACTGGCCATGGACGGAGCGAGTGGCAGGATTCTTGGCGGATGCATCGAGTCAGGATTCAGAAAACCTGGAGCTTGCTGCGAGAGACTTGCTTTAATAAACATGTACATGTAGCATCGGCATGACTTACACTCATGGTCTTTTACATATTTTCTGTTTTTTAATAATTCTTTGAATTTGTGTTTTCTATATTCCTTGAAGGCGATTGAACTGGCCCTGGATGGTGTGGCAGGATTCTTGGCGGATGCATCGAGTCAGGATTCAGGTTACCTTGAGCTTGCTGCGAGAGACTTTGCTTATAGCATCGGCAGGACATACACAGGTCTGCTACTGCTGGAACATGCTGCGTGGGAACACGCCAAGGAGGAAGATTTAGCTGTAGCGAAGCGGTGAGTGGTCATGTGGTATTACATTTAAGTTAAAGTCCTTCCCGTGCCAATTTTGGCACATAAGGCGGCACCTATCTCCGATTCATAAGCCCTAGGCCACACGTCTACTATAATCAGTGAAAGCTACAGAAGGGGGCTAGTCCTCTGGTAACTCTTTGTTTAACTTTCCCTTCTCCATTCTATTAATGCCGAGCGCCTGGCTAGAAGGCAGAAGGTACCATTTTTAAAAGTCTTTGGTATGACCCGGTCTGGGTTCAAACCCAGGACCTCCCATGCACGAGGCAGACACTTTAACTGCTAAGCCACCATGCTCAGTGTGTGGTATTACCTCCACACTATTCAGTTTATTTCTTTACTGGCCAGCTTGATGGGCAAGTTAAATCATAAATGTTTACATTTTAGTTATTTATATATACAAAACATATGACAGATAGGTCTGCGCAGACATCAGTGTCACATGATAGAGGGCGCCAACTCTGAAAGCTCGATTTCTGTAATTCTATCCATTTCAGACAAATGGTCATAACTTTCTTTAAAGAAAATGTTTTTTTTCACTTCACATTCAGAATTATCTTACAGTGATATTTGTATATGATTGAAGGCTCAAATATCACTTCTGGGAAAAAAGTGATGAATTCTTGTCAATATGTACTAGAGTATCATATTACTTTAGAAGTCATTTCACACCTGCTTCCAATCATGGCAATCTTTGTTTAGGTGGTGTCAACAAGACCTGTGTCCCGTCTCCACTCACCATGCCATGGGGACATACTCCATCCAATCCGGCTCCCTGGACTACAGGACCGTCATGGCTGGGTATCAGCAGAAAGACTGAGTGTACTACAGTCAAACCTGTCTAATAGTGGCCACCTGTCTATAGCAGCCAACGTGCCTATACATGTAGTGCCATGCCATGGGGACATACTCCATCCAATCCGGCTCTCTGGACTACAGGACTGTTATGGCTGGGTATCAGCAGAAAGACTGAGCATACTACATACACAGTAAAACCTAGTATGCTCCCCAGGGAGTTGAGAAAGTTAACAAGATGGATGCCTGGGTTTGAACTGTACCTATAACGGCCCAAGGATAATTATAATGCCACAGCAAATAGAAACCTTGTATGCAGCAAACCTGTCTATCTTAGTGGCAACCAAACATGCTTCCATGCAGGAAAAAAAACAATGTTATGGATCCAGTCAATAGAGGTCAATAGAGGTCAACTGTGGCTACTTTTCTTGTTTTGCGAGGCAGATTATGCACAACATGAACTTATGAAAGTTGACCTACTTCCTTTCATTGCGCGCAGTATGCGCACGCTACAAGCGTATGCGCAATATACACAATCTGCGAAATGCAACCCACAAAATTCCAGTCATTCTGTGAAATTTACAAGGAAGAAAAGACGGCTCTTTGCACCAAGATGAATGAGGCTCGTGGAAAACTTGTTTTGAG
Source organism: Echinarachnius parma (assembly GCA_037951105.1). Taxonomy (NCBI): domain Eukaryota; kingdom Metazoa; phylum Echinodermata; class Echinoidea; order Clypeasteroida; family Echinarachniidae; genus Echinarachnius; species Echinarachnius parma. The sequence goes on from JBAMJV010009414.1 coordinate 83,879, forward strand.
AAAATGGTTTTAGTTTTTCTAACCTCCTTCTAAATGTGTGTTGGAAATATCACATATGATGGACTTATTGTAGGCCGAATTGAATCACACCGAGGTAGCACAGGCTCTGAGCATGACTATGGCAAGTATCACTGGGAACTAGTAGAAAGTCAATGGCGAGTCGAACCGCATGGATTCCCACCTAGGGAAAGCCAATTTTCGTAGCACTTTAAATCACTCGTTTGTATTTGGATGACCAGTTTCATCAAGATATTATACAGAAGAGTATTAGGACGTTCGTGACCGGGAAATGGTCAACTTTGGTATGGAAAACACTAGTCAGTGTCACACTGGGGCAAATTATCTAGATAATTTGTAGCATGTCCGTCACCTGTCTGTCACATACGTAGGTGAATTATCTAGATAATTGTGTGTGACACCCCCTACTTTGTTTATTTCTCTCTCTTTTTATCATGCTTTTATTCAAGAAAAATACATCAGGATGATCTGGGCGATGTTGTGTAAAGAGTTTTGATCGATTGCAAAGTTGCAATAAAACACAAGTTTAAGTTTCCAGACTTATAGTCTTATTATTATAGCTATTTATCGCAACATCTCGAGAACCATTTTGTAAGTTACTATGGTACTCAAATTTTGATATTAGTTGTAAATATGGGCCATGAGAAATTTTAAATTAGCAATTATTTGTTATATAGAGTTGGGGCTTCGTTGTGTGTTTGACTTTTATAGGATGGTTTCATATGACCACTATTTACATAATATTATTGACATTATATTATTACATAATTATTACATAATACGTATGTATAATATAAGCAGAGTTTTGCTCAGGATTTGTTTCACATGATAAATGATATTATTGACTTAATTTGTAGCTATGATAATATAAAGTATATAATTATATTGATTCGTAGTTTTTGTACATAAGGGAGATGGGAAATATGGCAATATTAGTCTATCAGGTTATGTAAAGCAGCAATTTTTTTTGCTATAATCTTGGAAACAGTTTTTAATTTGGTCTAAATACATTACTGATGAGAAAAAGTGATGTTTCCATTTTTTATTTTTGGTCCCAGGGTGCATTTTGGCGATTTTAAAGATAATTAGCTAATTTGCATATTTGTGAAATAAGGTCAGGGGTCATTTTCTATCCAGGAATAGTACAATATTGATAAAAACTAGTATTCTAGGGTATTTTGAGGCAAGGATTCCATTTCCGGTGCTCGTTTGTAAGTGCTGTATGGGAAACACTCTAAAATCAAAGATGGCTTCCCCTAATTTGCATATTTATGAATATTATTGATTTTCATTGGTTACAGCCCCTAATAAGCAATAATTCCGGATTATTATTTGTCAGTTATGTTCTAAGTATGTATTTAAGATATCAAAGATGAGTTACCATCATGGCAACCTCTAGCAATGCATATTATTTGCATAAATATGTATTTTACCTAATTTGCATATTCCCCCAAATCGAGTATATTGGGAACCCGGCAAGTAAAAAAGACAAGTAATACCACTTTTCCAAGGTTTTAGGGGGCAACGAATCCATTCATGATACTTATTTACCTGTATCACCTCGGCAACCCACATAAATTCAAGATGGCCGCAATTGTCATTTTAAAGTAAATAATGCTATTTGCTACTTAAACGGCATTTAATTGATAAAAGTATGATTTGCTTACTGTAAGCAAACAACTACATTGTGATTCAAATATTCTAGTTGCTCATTCCAATAATTAAAAGTCAAAACATTATAATATCAATCTAATATAACCGAAATAATATAGTCGTGTATCATAACATGTGTAATTTAGGGAGCAGTCATCTTGGATTTGAGATGGATGCCATGGTGATACAGGTAAATAAGTATCAAAAATGGATCTGCTGCCCCCCAAAACCTTGGAAAAGTGGTATTACTTGTCTTTTTTACTTGCCGGGTTCCCAATATACTCGATTTTGGGGAATATGCAAATTAGGTAAAATACATAATTATGCAATTGCTAGAGGTTGCCACGATGGCAATTCATCTCTGATATCTTCAATGCATACTTAAAACATAACTGACAAATAATAATCCGGAATGATTGCTTATTAGGGGATGTAGCCACTGAAAATCAATAATATTCATAAATATGCAAATTAGGGGCAGCCATCTTGGATTTCAGAGTGTTTCCCATACATCACTTACAAACGAGCACCGGAAATGGAATCCTTGCCCCAAAATACTCTAGAATACTAGTTTTTATCAATATTGTACTATTCCTAGATAGAAAATGACCCCTGACCTTATTTCACAAATATGCAAATTAGCTAATTATCTTTAAAATCGCCAAAATGCACCCTGGGACCAAAAATAAAAAATGGAAACATCACTTTTTCTCATCAGTAATGTATTAAGACCAAATTACAAAATGTTTCCAAGATTATAGCAAAAAATTTCACAACATTTATTTACACTTCATTAGGGGATATACTATATGATGTTGTTCGCATGCATGGATGTAATAAATGTTGTATGATGATCAAGACAGGATGTTTTGTTATTTTCATTCTGACAGTTTCTAATAGTATCTGATAGTATCAGAAATAATGATGTGGAATATTTATATTGCACAATGTCCAACTAAAATTGTCATAAATCGGTATTCTGAAAATCGTCTTAAGGGCATCATATCTTTCCCTGACCACGCCCATTAGTGCTGAGTTAGCCAATCAAAATTGTTGTTACAAAATGTTAATATGCCCCCTCAGCCAATCACAGTGGGTTAAATTGCGTATGCGTCGCATTTTCTTTAAACGCGCGCATCTAACTAGCTTCGCGGACACATAGGATTTTCAATCAGAGTTCAAGAAATTTATATATTTTGGTCAAAGAGTATTTCTGTAAGAATGGAATTTTCATATGGTTAGATTTTCAATGGAATTTTCTCCCCATCACTCTTATTTTCTAACTTTTTCGCACGTACACACACCTATACACACAACAAACATAGGGAGCTCTTTAAAATCTCAAATGAATGTCTTTAAATATTTTTAAACAAGATATAACAAAAGGAAAATACTGCCCCATAGCTGTCTCGGCATATTAGTAGAATTTAGGATAATTTCATTATGAGATAAAAGAAAAGAGAGTTTTCAGAATACACATTTTCCACCTCTGCTTGCGCGAACGCGCTTATCAATAATGCGTGGCAAGGCGCGCCAGCTAATAGAGGTTAACAAACTTTCAATCTAATATAACCGAAATAATATAGTCGTGTATCATAACATGTGTAATTTAGGGAGCAGTCATCTTGGATTTGAGATGGATGCCATGGTGATACAGGTAAATAAGTATCAAAAATGGATCTGCTGCCCCCCAAAACCTTGGAAAAGTGGTATTACTTGTCTTTTTTACTTGCCGGGTTCCCAATATACTCGATTTTGGGGAATATGCAAATTAGGTAAAATACATAATTATGCAATTGCTAGAGGTTGCCACGATGGCAATTCATCTCTGATATCTTAAATGCATACTTAAAACATAACTGACAAATAATAATCCGGAATGATTGCTTATTAGGGGATGTAGCCACTGAAAATCAATAATATTCATAAATATGCAAATTAGGGGCAGCCATCTTGGATTTCAGAGTGTTTCCCATACATCACTTACAAACGAGCACCGGAAATGGAATCCTTGCCCCAAAATACTCTAGAATACTAGTTTTTATCAATATTGTACTATTCCTAGATAGAAAATGACCCCTGACCTTATTTCACAAATATGCAAATTAGCTAATTATCTTTAAAATCGCCAAAATGCACCCTGGGACCAAAAATAAAAAATGGAAACATCACTTTTTCTCATCAGTAATGTATTAAGACCAAATTACAAAATGTTTCCAAGATTATAGCAAAAAATTTCACAACATTTATTTACACTTCATTAGGGGATATACTATATGATGTTGTTCGCATGCATGGATGTAATAAATGTTGTATGATGATCAAGACAGGATGTTTTGTTATTTTCATTCTGACAGTTTCTAATAGTATCTGATAGTATCAGAAATAATGATGTGGAATATTTATATTGCACAATGTCCAACTAAAATTGTCATAAATCGGTATTCTGAAAATCGTCTTAAGGGCATCATATCTTTCCCTGACCACGCCCATTAGTGCTGAGTTAGCCAATCAAAATTGTTGTTACAAAATGTTAATATGCCCCCTCAGTCAATCACAGTGGGTTAAATTGCGTATGCGTCGCATTTTCTTTAAACGCGCGCATCTAACTAGCTTCGCGGACACATAGGATTTTCAATCAGAGTTCAAGAAATTTATATATTTTGGTCAAAGAGTATTTCTGTAAGAATGGAATTTTCATATGGTTAGATTTTCAATGGAATTTTCTCCCCATCACTCTTATTTTCTAACTTTTTCGCACGTACACACACCTATACACACAACAAACATAGGGAGCTCTTTAAAATCTCAAATGAATGTCTTTAAATATTTTTAAACAAGATATAACAAAAGGAAAATACTGCCCCATAGCTGTCTCGGCATATTAGTAGAATTTAGGATAATTTCATTATGAGATAAAAGAAAAGAGAGTTTTCAGAATACACATTTTCCACCTCTGCTTGCGCGAACGCGCTTATCAATAATGCGTGGCAAGGCGCGCCAGCTAATAGAGGTTAACAAACTTTCAGAGATAATACAAAAGATATAAGAGTTTTCAGAATACCGGTTTTGTCATAAGCCTAAGATAGTACGATATTAGGGAAAAGACGATTTTCAGAATACACCCCCTGGTTCTCAAAGCGCATGAGAAAGAGTATTTGAAAGAAAGGCAAAAGAGACAGAAGGAAAAAGCTACTTAAATACAATTTATTTCAAACAAAGCAAATTTCAACCTGTCTTTATTCTAAAATGTTCAGTGCCACTATGGATAACTGATTCAAGTTATGGTCCAGTATGTCCGGTATGTGGACACTTTTCCAGCCACAATTAACGAAACCGTTTTTCATGGCAGAAATTTTCTGTCATGAATGATGGTGTTACCAAAATTCCATTTGCACGCAGAAATTGCAAGTTTGGGTGAGTTTTTAGGGTAGTAGGAGAAGTAGTAGTATGCCAGAGAACAAGGACAATGAAAATTGCCCGATTTCTACCCAAATGAGTAGATAGTTGAGTAAGAAGTCGCTCAGCTTTCCTGACTTAGCAGCTGACAATGGACTTGATGCATGGGGAAAGAAAGGGAACATTAGAGCTTGCCTGACCATGCAGCATTCACTGTAGCACCACATTCTTTTGTGTGAATTCACCCAATCATTACGTCTATTGTCAGCTGCTAGATCAGGAAAGCTACTCATTTGGGCTGAAATCAAGCATGTTTTCATTGTACTTGTTCTTTGGCATAAATCATTTATTTTTTAATCATGACGTGTCATATAAAAGATAAAAATATGAAATTTTATGTGGTATTTGTCCTTTTTCAAAATAAGAAGTTTAAAACGGACCCTAAAATCTCACCCAAACTTGCAATTTCTGCGTGTAAATGGAATTTTGGTAACACCAATGTCCATTGTTTTAATTCAGTCATGCGTTTTATGACAGAAAATTTCTGTCATGAAATCCGGTTTCGTTTTTTTCTGGGACAACTTTATAAAATTAAATGGGTATAGCCAGTTCATTAGGTAATTCTATCGCTAGACGAATGCCGCTCCTGGAGGGCTGAGGAGCGGTAGTGATTTTTGAGCACTCATGTCTGCCAACTGAGATATGAGCAGAGCAGTGTCCATTGTTTTTATTCAGTCATGCGTTTTATGACAGAAAATTTCTGTCATGAAATCCGGTTTCGTTTTTTTCTGGGACAACTTTATAAAATTAAATGGGTATAGCCAGTTCATTAGGTAATTCTATCGCTAGACGAATGCCGCTCCTGGAGGGCTGAGGAGCGGTAGTGATTTTTGAGCACTCATGTCTGCCAACTGAGATATGAGCAGAGCAGAGAGGGCAGGAACCAGGGCAGTTAATCTCTCTGGGCCTTGAGGGAAGTAAACACAGCATGGGATTGTTGACAGTAGTAATAAACTGATAATGTGGTGATACGGAAACAAAAATGATAAAATTGATCACCACGATGGTGGAAGACAAGCTAATGGGACAATCACGTCATGTCAGAGAATGGTTACCAGAGGTAATGTGATCTATTGTGTGTATGTACACATACTTTATTCAATAAAAATACAAGCAGTCATAATCAATAGTTATAAAATGAGTAACCATTTTAATAATATGTATCAATATGTACACATGTCCATACATTTCAATCATTATCAATATACATAACATTTTCATTAAATCTACAAAGTATGTAGGTACATGTATTATTGTGTATATATAAACTTACATTTAAAAGCCCTCTCAAAATTATTTTCAGTATTATATATTTAAATCGCCCATTATGAGACCATGCAAACACACACAAACAGAGGACGGATATCTTTTGAATAATCACTGCACATAATTAATTTCAAGGAAGATACGAATGTACATACACATTCTCATTTCTATTTTCATACTTAAAAAGCTGGAACTCACTAAGGAGGTTGACGTAAACTATTGTTTAAACCATATAGAGTCTATACATGTACATCTGTTTTTTAAAGTGATGGTTCTCATGTGCTATAAAGTTGAACATACTATATCTCCACTTTACTTAATTGAACTCATCCACCGTCACACCTCTGCACGCACTCTCAGGTCATCATCCCAACAACTTTTAACTGTCCCTCTTACTAATACTCAGACCTACGGCAATCGACCCTTCGCAAAATCAGCCCCCACACTTTGGAATACCCTACCATTAGAAATTAGAAAAATACCCTCAATCAACTCATTCAAACAATCTCTGAAGACGTTTCTTTTTGTATGATTTATTTTTGTATATACAGTATGTTTCCTTTATTATGTTTAGATATTAATTAGATCTTATGCTTGTACTGTATACTCATGTGAAGCGCTTAGAGAATTCATTATGTATTATTAAGCGCTATATAAATCAAATGTATTATTATTATTATTAAAGAATGTATATGTTTTTACTTGTTAACAATGTTGAAGCTACACATTTGCTAAAGACACCAAATGTAGTTCTATGATCTCAGATGGTGAACTTTTTTTGGATGCTGCTTGTTAGCGAGCACCAAATTCTGTATCAATGGGAATTGGCAAAAATGATTTCCGATTTTTACTGGTCTACAAGAAGCACTTCAAATATTTTACATGTAGACCATAGTTTACATCACAGTTCACATAAACCCCCTTTGTGAATTCCAGCCAAATACAAATCATTCTTGAAAGTATATTCACACAAGCTGACCAATAACACAGATCACAAGGGACGGTAAATTTGGTCATTCTACAGTGCTTTCTTAATAAATATGTACATCTATGTTGCATATATCTGCTATAAATACTTACGCAAATTGTTGGGTTACAGCTCAAGGTAGCACCACAACCCCTTTTGATTCATAATAAAATAAACATTATTATATTTAATATAAGTATTAGTTGGGGAACAGAGCAAAAGCACTGAAGAGGCTACCCTGGGTAAACTAAACATAATAATAATTATTATTCTCTTTAATATGCATATACATTTTGTAATTTAAAGTTAAAACAATAATATAGTACACTTGCATCTATTCATATTTCAAGACATTTATTAAAAACAAATTTAAATCTGATATTGATTTTCAACTCCCAGACAACTTTATTCCTCTTCCCAAAAATTTCTTGGATCACTTCACATGCCATTATTTAATTGTTTGCGAAGTAAATTAATCTACAGTTCCACTTGCTCTTTCAAATAAGTATTGAACCAGCATGATGCATATGAAAAACACATATACCATTTCCCTGACGATTTTGCACTATCACACTTCATTCAATCTCCATTTACATGCTGTTTGAAATCTCTTGGTTTCAGTATTTATGTCATCTTTATATTCTGAGAGTCAGTTTCTAACCAACTAGCAATCTTCTGAGAATGTCCAGCGACATTTGTAACAAAATGCAGAATGTTCTTGTTTCAAATGATGATTCCTCGCCATTTGAATATAAATAACTTCGTAGAAAATAGAGGGCCTAGAAAAGGGAGCTTTGATTCTGTTGTCATACTTTCATACATTCAAGAAATTCTTCCAGGAATATCAACATAATTTGTTAACATAAGTCATTACATCTCTTCAGTATTTCAGTCTCAACATGAATACTATAAATGGCAGTCTCTTTCAGGATGTCTACATTATATGAACAACCATACAGCTGATCGAACTATATCAAAATAATTTCTGATCCAAGTCAGAAACTTATCAGCATTATTGATTCTGCTTCTAGAAGTCTTTATCATCGTCAAAAAGGGAACCATACATCCATTTGTAGAATATTCTTATGAATTTGACTTGAAATTAATTATCAGTAATTTTGTTTTTGGAAGTCCAGAGTGTTAAACAAAAGCTTTAAAATATCTGCAGGATATCCAAGCTGATTTTCTCAAAGTTTTATCCAAAAAAAAGATGAACTGTTAATCTCCCAGATATTTAATATGCATATCAAGCAAAAGCTGAATTCATTCTTCTGTCTGAGTAAAATTTGTTTGCCCTATCAAGCTGATTCCATTCTCTCCGACTTTTGTCTAGGTAAACTTTATTTGTTCTGCCCTACTGCTCCATGGTCTTGACCTCCCCCGACGCGGCCGTACCCGGCGGACCAGTCACCCCTGCTGGCAGCTTGTGCCTGTTCATCTTGCTGGTGTGTTCCAGCAGGGACAGGCAGACAAAGGCCCAGTTGTAGAGGTTCTGGGCCGGCAGGGACCCATGCTTGGCCACAGCACCATGGGGTACGTCTGTCAGGGGGTGAGAAAACAAGAGAATTAGGGGTCAGCATCTAATCTTGTAGTTCTGTAGATATTTCTAGGGCCTGGAAATGTTCAAAAGTCTGAAGATTGTTATTGATTCATGTTCTAGATTTTAAAGAAAATCAACAAGGATGCCAGCTTGGAAACCTTGGGCATTTTTTTTTTTTTTTTTGTGCAGTATTAAGAATTTTAGCTAATATATATATATATATTTCTGAAATAAGGTCAGAGCCTGAGGTCAGCTAGTTTATATTAAAGAAAAGTTTTTACAAATTTTAAATCAATATTTCTAGGGTATTTAAACCATGTTACAATAAGTTATTATGGAACCTAAGGTTAAAATACTGAGAAATACCACTTAAACAAGGTTTCGGTGGACAAGGAATTCATTCATGAATTTATATATGAATATAATATATAAATGTTCTTACCTTTGAGGTGCGAAGCAATCATCTCTGCAACGCCAGCGATGCTCGCTGCAGTCGGATCAAACTCCCCAATCTTCTTGATCAGGTCTTGGCCCACGTACTGCAGGAACGAAAATAAAGGATAGGCATTATTGCTACAAATTAACATATTTGCCCGGTGGCCCATAAGGGCAGGTAAAACAAGATGTTTCAGATCTAGCACCAATGAAGACCATGATATTGTGGATAATTTTATAAGTAAAACCTTTGCCTCACTGTATTCTTTACTTTAAATATACTCATTCAAATTTGTATGCAGTGCTTGACATTAGCACTTGCCCAATTGCCCAGGGAAAGTAAATAATGATGTCGGGGAAAGTACAATTTCATAAATGGTCTACTTTGGTCGCCCGATTGGGCGACAAACATTTCTGTTCAACTACAAAAGCAAAATGTTATTCCTCACACGTAAATCTCATGTAGAAGAAAGCAGGTAAGTAAATGTGAATATTTATGACATTTACTTGTCCGAACAAGCCAGTAACAAATAAAACGAGTGTGGAGGCTTCCTTCTCACATATAAAATTACACATAATCTTGCCCCCATATATCTTCAAGACCTAATCTTCAAGTCTCCCTTCGTTCCTCCTCTTCTGCCAGACCCCTCCGTTCATCTTCCTCTCTCCAATTACTTCATGGCCCACGTACAAAAACTTGTTATGGTGACCGAGCCTTCTCGTCCATTGCCCCCACCCTTTGGAACAAACTCCCACCCCATATTTAGAATGCCACATCTATCGAATCATTTAAAATCCTCCTCAAAACTCATCTTTTTAAGCAGTTGTAATTTTCTGGAGGCGCACACAGTTAGTTATTAAGTATTGTATTATATATACATGTATTTGTTATTTCTTATTTGTTACTTTGACTTTGGTGTTGTATTGTTTTTATGCTATTGTGTTTATAGTCAGGTGGCTTAGCGTCAAATTTCTTGATTATCGTTACCGGCCGGATAAAAGCGCCATTTTTGGCACGCAGCTTCCTTTCGACCTACTAAACAATATTAGAGGGGGAGCCCAAGGCAAAAATTGCGTTTAGGGGCGTTGGGGGCGGGGGCGCTGTACCGGAGCCCCCAATTGATATTTAACGTAAAATCACAGTAATTATTCTTCATTTAATTACATTTGATGATCTAAAATGAAATACTAAATCTACTGAACAATATTAGAGGGGTAGCCCAAGCCAACAATTGCGTTTGGGGGCGTTGGGGGCGGGGGCGCTGTACCAGAGCCCCCAATTGATATTTAATGTAAAATCACAGTAATTACTCTTCATTCAATTACATTTGATGATCTGAAATGAAATACCAAACCTACTAAACAACATTAGAGGGGTAGCCCAAGCCAAAGATTGCGTTTATGGGCGTTGGGGGCGGGGCGCTGTACCGGAGCCCCCAATTGATATTGAATGTAAAATCACAGCTGTAATTATTCTTCATTCAATTACATTTGATGATCTAAAATTAAATTTGTAAAGGTTTTGAAATAACTTGATCAAAACCAGTGCCTTTTTTTTTTTGGGGGGGGGCGTTTTTTTTTTTTTGTTTTTTTTGTTGGGGGGGGGGCGTTTTTTTGGTTTACTTATTTTGTTTTTGTTTACTTATTTGTTTACTTTTGTATATGTTAAGGATGTAAAATCATAACAGTTAATGACCCCAGATTAGAAGTAGTGGGGTGGATGTTTTGTATGTTGGGAGCGGGAGGGGGGGGGGGGGGGGCACGTAAAGTTTAATTTATGGGGAGCACACTATATATTTGTTAAATACACTTTTTAAATTATGTACGTGCGCCCTTTGCTCTTTATTGTTGTTATACACCCCATGTCATTAAATGACAGGGGCCAATTTTGGAACGGGGCTTCCTTATAGGACACACTAAATGATATCAGGGTGGAAGCCCTAACTATGCAAATATTGGGAATAAGCCTGTGGGGGTACATGTGAGGGGGGCAGGGAGATTTTTGTTTAATTTCAATGCGATAATACAGTTGATTCTTGAAAGACAATACAAATTATGTATTGAATAACAAAATAGCTTATCCAATTACCAGTGCCGGGAGTACTTCCGTCATGGTGGCGGGGGTGGGGGTGGGGGTAGGGGGGGGGGGGCTGGGCTGGGCTGTACCCCCACATTGGTGTATAAATCAGGTAAGTATTTGAATAACTGGTACACATTGTGTCTGGCAAAAACAAAACACATGTTTTCTTTTTAAACTGCATGACTGGGGATCGCGCCCCCATGTTGCCATCTCATTGAATGACACTATTGGATTAATCGCATAATCAATTGAGATGTAAAAACAAAAGAATCATGACAATACCTAGTACTGAGGGGCCAAAGTTTGGTGTGTGTATAATGAACTGGCTGCTGTCAAGCCACCATTAATAGTTGAATGAGTGTTGTGGTGGATGGTTGAGTCCAACTAAACTAAACTTCACTCCATGTTGTCGTACCAGAGCGCGACACTTATCCAGTTGAGAGTTGCCTAGATGACAAGTGGATTGATCAGGAGCTCCCTCTTCTTGAGAAGGAGAAGCCGAGTAGTGAAGATGATATCTCATGGGCTGCCTATCACGCCTCAAAGCATGGGCGTCGATCACGGGGGAGATGTATTATTATCACCCCCCCCCCCCCCCCCCAATATTTCGGGTTCAAAAATATATAATAACATTAAAACAAAGGAGCATTGCCCCCTCTTATTCATTATGTGAAAGTTGATACTGAAGTCTTCTTTAAACCACATTTTGATAGTGCTAAACAGCCCAAATCCAAAATCTTCTGGGGGCTGCGCCCACTGGAACCCCCATTAAGGTTATTTGACCCAGTCCCGCCCCTGTACTCATTGAATATTTGTATTCAGGACTTCTCTCTATACCCATTAAAATTGAGCTAACTATATAACTAACTATACAATAGATAACTGTATAGTACTTAATACGTGTGGTTTGCGGTTGCACCATGTGAGAGGCGAAGATTGGTGAGTCCTGAAAAGGAATATGGTAGTCCTAGAAAGGACTGTTGGTAGTCCTAGAAAGGACAGTTGGTAGTCCTAGAAAGGACTGTAGGTAGTCCTAGAAAGGACCGTTGGTAGTCCTAGAAATGACTGTTGGTAGTCCTAGAAAGGACTGTTGGTAGTCCTAGAAAGGACTGTAGGTAGTCCTAGAAAGGACTGTTGATAGTCCTAGAAAGGACTGTTGGGATAGTCCTGAAAAAGACTGTTGGTATTCTTTCTAGGAGAGTCCTAAAAAGGACTGTTTGTATAGTCCTAGAAAGGAATGTTGGTATTGCGATGAGAGGGTGGATGGTAGGAGGGGCTTGACGTTTTGAATAGGTTGACTATCCGTCGTCAGGAGATGTATAGTCCTTCCCGTGCCAATGTTGGCACATAAGGCGGCGCCCATCTCCGATTCAATTAGCCCTAGGCCACACGCTACTAAATCTAGCGAAAGCTACAGAAGGGGGTCATTCTTCTGGTAACTCGTGTGATTTACTTTTCCTTCTCCATTCTATAAATGCTGATCGCCTGGCAAGAAGGCAGAAGGTAGCATTGTTGCATTTTTAAAGTCTTTGGTATGACCCGGTCTGGGTTCGAACCCGGGACGTCCCGTGTATGAGGCGGACACTCTAACCGCTATGCCATCATGCTCGGTATTTACATACAGACAACATCTTTATTTCTGGATATTACTGTACCCAAAGCTTCCGGGGCTCCGCCCCCTGGACCCCCAATAATATTCCCAATGTGGGTATCCCTTGACTGATTCTATTCATGGTTCCATGTGTCTATCAGGCTTAAGTTCATCCATACTTGGACAAAGCCCTCCTCATAAATGCATAATGCTTGCAATGTCCACTTAATAATCTTCCAATTTCTAAACAGCTAAATCAAAAAGCTGTTGCCCCCCCCCCCCCCCCCCCCCCCCCAAGGCATAAAACCTGGGCACGCTGCTGGGTTGTCGCTTCGCTCCCTCGACAAAAATGGTAAACATGACGTATCACCCCCCCCCCCCCTCCCCCCCCCCCCCCATGGCAAAAATAAATCGACGCCTATGCCTCAAAACAACCCGCAATAAAAAGACCCACCAGCTAGATGTGCACTTCTACCCCTGTTCCATGAAAAGTCTGCCACGCCAGCCATGATCAAGCATGCGATGGATGTCCAGAGAGAAGCTGCACTATGTGGAGTATCTATATCCAGGACAAATCCCAGTCACTACATTTGACCAACCACTTTGTGCTCTTGCAAAGTTTGTATAATGGAAATGGCCTGACACTCATGGTGATAATGTGAATGTTGTTATGATAGGTGGCTTACACACGGAAATGGCCCTGTGGTGTACCCTTGGTGATCTTCTCGAGAGTTCAAGTCTCTCTCTTGACTTTGCATAATTTGCAGCAGGAGGCGTTCATTCTCAGCACATGCCCCAATGATGAACAATCAGCCACGGTGTAGAGAGATGACATGCTGAGGAAGAGCCCTACTTTCATGTTCTGGGACCAGATCATGAAATATGAAACCCTCATTCTCATCTTCACCAGAGCTCCCAGAGAGAAAAACTTTCCACTGTATGTGGAGGTCCTAGAAGAGCTGACCCCATTGTTCTTCGCATTGGACCATGCGAACTATTCCAGGTGGACGCCTGTCCACATCAGAGATAGGAATCAGAGAAGGAATTTGAGCAGCACTTTAGTCAGGTTTTCTCCAAAACGTCAAACAAGTTTCTTCGATCCCATTCGACCAGGCTCATGAGCAAGTCAGAGAACAAGATTGTGAAATGTGCAGGTGGCGCTATTGGACTCCTGGAAAACCCGCTGCTCTGAGACGTTAGATGTTCTCCGGACCAGAGATGGCTAGAATGCTGAAAGAGTTCGAGGAAGAGTACTTCATAGAAGATGACAGAGACAACCCTAGGGATAGGCAGTGGTCGGACTGATTGGGGACATGCAAATAATTTACTGGCACACTCTAAATAACATTTCTATATTTTGAAGGACTTTTCCTTTATGGCTTCATTGTTTCTGGGGTACAGCGCCCCATCTCTTGCTGGAGGTCCCGGCCCCTGTCACTGAGTGGCATAGGGGTTGGGGTGTGCCCCCAATAATTGTATAACAGGAAAAAAGTGTGCTCATACATAACTTAAATAGAAATATGAAGTGTGCCCCCCTGAAATTATACTTGATGTGCCCCTCCCCCCCCCCCCCCCAAACACACAAACCAAATTTTATTCTCCCCGCTTCTTTTAATCTGGGGTCATTTACTGTTATGATTTTACATCCTTAACATACAAAAGTAACCCAACCGGGCAACAACAAAAAAAAAAAAAAAAAAAACGCCCCCAAAAAACGCCCCCCCCCAAAAAAAGCCCTTCTCCCCCCCCCCCCCCCCAAAAAAAAAAAGTCACTGGTTTTGATCAAGTTATTTAAAAACCTTTACAAATTTCATTTTAGATCATCAAATGTAATTCAATGAAGAATAATTACAGCTGTGATTTTACATTAAATATCAATTGGGGGATCCGGTACAGCGCCCCCGCCCCCAACGCCCCATAACACAATTTTTGGCTTGGGCTACCCCTCTAATATTGTTTAGTAGGTTTAGTATTGCATTTTAGATCATCAAATGAAATTAAATGAAGAATAATTACTGTGATTTTACATTAAATATCATTTGGGGGCTCCGGTACAGCGCCCCCGCCCCCAACGCCCCCAAATGCAATTTTTGGCTTGGGCTACCCCTCTAATATTGTTTAGTAGGTTTAGTATTTCATTTTAGATCATCAAATGTAATTGAATGAAGAATAATTACTGTGATTTTACATTAAATATCTATTGGGGGCTCCGGTACAGCGCCCCCGCCCCCAACGCCCCTAAACGCAATTTTTGCCTTGGGCTCCCCCTCTAATATTGTTTAGTAGGTCGAAAGGAAGCTGTGTGCCAAAAATGGCGCTTTTATCCGGCCGGTAACGATAATTTCACTAAGCCACCTGACTATTACTAGTTTTCTTATTTAGACAGACCACCAGTGCGCTTAGAAACGCCCGTATAAAGCGCCATATAAATGCAATTATTATTATTATTATTATTATCATCTTTGGGAACAGAGTTTATAGTCTTATTCCTACCTGCTTGCACATGTTCCAAGAGTCAAGCTCGCCTTCCTCATACTTCTCAAGGTAGAAGAGCGCCAGAACCGAAACCAGGATGTTGTGGATGATCTTGGGTGGATCCTTGTAGCTCTTCAGCTCGGCAAAGGCCTGCACGTTCAGCTTGCTCACGGTGTCGCGCAGATCCGTCAACATGATGCGGTCAAACATGATGTCGATACGTGAGTCCTCGCTCCCCTTTTCAGCCTCTGTTATGCAGTGACACAAAATAAAAAGTCAAGTTATTATTTAAATCGCATGGTCAACTTTATGTGTTGTCACTCTTTAGCTCTGCAAAAGGACAATTTAAAGGATTGTTGCATAAATCGTTGTGATCAATCGCAAAGTTGAGATTAAAAACAAGTCAGAAAATATGTGCATTCGAGCCAATCGGGTTTGCACAATTTTGCGCATTTTCTAATTTGCCTTTAATCGCAATACCCCCAATATCCAAGAACGATATTCTTATCAGCACCAGCCGCCCTGCGACCTGCATGCATTTTTCAAAATGTTTGTTAGTTTATTTCTAGTTGTTTTTTTTCTTTCAAGTATAATACTAAAGGCAAATTTAGAGTAACTACCAACCTGACCTACACTGTCTACAATGTCTACCAAGATCTTCATGTATCTACAGGAAAAGATAAGTTCAACTTCAGCTCACCGAGTACGATGTTCTTATCGGCCCCAGCCGACTCCTGCGACACTTCCTTATGTGCGGCCTGCAGCAGTTTGAGCATGCGCTGAACCTCCTTGTTCTCATGGCCCGGTAGCTGCTTCAGCTCTCCGGTACTGATATCCACCAGTGCGACGCAGCGACCATCTATGTCACGTAGCGGGAACGCCAGGTGGCGCTGTCCGTACGCATCTGCAGTCACGGTCTCGGAGTTGTCCACCGTCTTGAACAGGTAATCCCTGGTTGGATACAATAAGTATAAATAATGTTTTGATTCATACAAAATCAAATATGTGGAGGCGTTATGGAACAATCAGTTAAGCGATTGACTTCTAATTATGGAACCAGAGTTTGAAAACAATCGATGCCCCAGCATTTATGTTCTCAAGCAAGACATTTCATCAACATTGCTGCTCTCTGTGAGAGTTATTTCTAGTCAATGGTAAATCATCATCAATTTGTATGATACTTTCCCAGAAAAAAAAAATAAATACTTCACTTATTTACTCTAAGAAAAACAAAAAAGAACAAATCAAATTTTAAAAATCATGCTCTTCATTTTATGGTAACCATGGCAACAGCAACTGACCAATGGGGTCAAATTTGATATGAAAATATTTGCAATAAGATTTTAGGAAATGTCACCAAATTTTGTGAAAATCAAACAAAATATGTAGAATCTTTAGGGAACCCTTGGGCTTTATAAGGTTAAAGGAAGAAGGAAAGAGACTTTAATTATTTCCAGCAAAATATATAAAGCTTAGAGGTTTTATGATATTTACCTTAAAAAGTACAAATATTATGTTAAAGGAAGAATGGAAAAGAGTTGACAGAACTATTTACCGGAAGAGATTCTCCTTGCGCTCCAGTCTTGGAGGGCGGTCATGAACGGTAATAACTCCCTTCTTATCAGTCGTTATCATCTTCCTCAACACAAAGTCATCAATCTGTATAAAGGATTTAACACAGTCTAATGTTAAGTGATCATTCAAAATACACATGTGCATATTTATATGTTACATAATAATTTATATATAACATTCTGCAATTATAATTATTCTTCATCTGTTTGTCTGATACATCTTGATTATGTGGATCTGTAAATTTTGTGTTCTTATATTATTAAGCTCAGGTCCCCCTTTTGACTCTCATTTTATAACACAGTAGATTCTTTCTTTTTTGTAGATATTAAGCAGTTTTCAGCAGTATTTTTAATTGTTACATTATGATGTTGTTGTTTTTTAGATGTTCATAGTAATTGCAATGAATAATAATTTTTAACAAGGTGAAATTGGAAACCCGAAACAGTTTTTCATTATCTTGAACCTGAGTGGAGACAAAGAAAAATTAATCCACTGGAAATTAGTTGTTTCATAAATTCCTGATTTTATTCATTTGTAAGAACTTGTAAGAACTTGAACAAATTTGACCATATGATACAATAAATATTTTACAGTATTTGCAATTTCCAACAAAAATTATCTGAACATAATGCCCATTTCAACACATTAGATAAAAATTATTCCTTGGAATTTGTATACAAGCATTGGGCCAAAATAGAAATAGTGAATATATGACTCAGTAAGGCATAACCCATTCCCTTCAAGAATATAGAATCCCCATATACCTTTTTATATAGCTCACCAGGTCCCCGAAGGCAAGGGGTTAAGACGTAATTCAGTTGGATAACTGAATAAATTTCATAGTGCTTCAAGCAACTAAGTAATTATTAAATACAAAATGAAATTCAAACTTCACGACGAAATACATGCAACACGCCAACAGAACACCAACATCCATCAATTTTGGCACCATTGTAATGAGACCTACCTTCTTGGAGTCATTTTCCATGAAGTAAAAGACATTTTTCTTTGTCTGATTGAACATGCGTGGTCTTTGCATTTCAAACTCCTAGAAACATATTAACATTCCGTTCAAAACAAAACAAAACAACCATGACAAAATGACATGCAAAACATAAAGAAGATACAAAAGTAAAATGAGAGATGGAAGAAAGAAGAAAGTTGTGAATTAAAAAAATATTGTAGATGAAAGAAAGGGATTCAAGTGAGTAAAGTACATTTGTATGAACACAAGGGCCCGAATTCACAAAGGAGGTTTGTACAAACCATGGTTTAAACCATGGTCTACATCTATGGAGTGCTGCTCGTATACAAGTAAAACAATTTCTAATTTCTAACGATATGGCTGTAAGTGCTTGCTAACCAGCAAATTTCACCATGTGAGAAGACAAACATTTATTTGGTGCATTTAGGAAATGTGTAACATCAACATTGTTAACAAGTAAGGAGTGTACATTCTTTCTCCATCAGTTTACAAATGGCACTCCATAGATGTAGACCATGGTTTAACTTTAAACCATGTTTTGTACAAACCTCCTTTGTGAATCCGGGCCATTAGGTGTGAATGAGTAAAAATATGCAAGAAAGAATGACATGCAAAACACAAAGAAGACAAAGAATAAAACATGATGGAAGAAAGTTAAGAACTTTCAAATATTACAAATAAAAGTAAGATATGAAAATGAGTGACAAAATGAGTGAAAAATGAACACAAATGGTGGATGGGGTTTTTAAAAGAATGCAAGAAAATATGGCATGCAAATATACTAGGTCTAGGTATCATAAATTATTTTAGATTTAAGTTTGAACAGATTAGAAATTAAAAGGCAATGTCACAGTCTTATCAGTGGAAACAAAATAGAACACAAATGTTCACATCTGAAATATTGAGAACAATCATGCATGTTTATGTTTCATGCAAAAAGAACAAGAACTTAGGCTTACTTCAGATTGAACACCTGTGGCTTGAATAGAAAATAGTAAGTCCAACAATATTAGAAATAGCAAAGGCAGCATTTGAAATACTAAACGAGAGGTATTATTGAGAAGAAAAACAATCAAAAACAAATATTACAGAATATTACAGATAAGTTTATCGACTAACTTATTTTACAAAGAGATTAAACAAAATAACAGATTTTTTACTGAAAAAGTTTAATAGAGACATGTTAGTTAGATAAAAGAAAGTTAGACAAATATTTGTAGGGGTAAACTTCATAACAGAGAAAAAAGAGGATGGATTAATGAATATGGAGAATGTAAGATATGTTAAACTTTAAAGTTTGATCAATTTGGGGTGACACAACATTTCCTCTGGCATCAGTTGCTACAATGGTTTATTAATTGCCACATTTTGTTTAAGTTTACGTTTAGGACAAGAGCTCTGGTTAGGGTTAGAAATCTTTCTGGGTTTAAATATGACAAAACAATAGCTTAGCAACTGTTGCCATGGTAAATGTCACGCAACCCAATGCGCATAGCTGCCAACATTTGGAATTTTAAATTAGTAACATTTAAGCAAAACTGAATATCATGTGCGGGAAGCACACATCTCGAGCGCGAAGTCCCTTTAGCCGGGGTCCAGGGCTCGTTTTCGGGCTCTGGAGCATGAAGCGCGGAGTCCATTGCGGTCGGCGTCCATGGCCCTATTTTTCATCATTTTTGCACAATCACTAGGTATGATTTGGTCAAATTTACGTTTAAACGTTGTCTCTATACGTTTAAAAACGTGAAAACGAAAAAGAAAAAAAGAAAAAAAAAATCGTTTTTTATAGGAGTATTTGTAATTTCGTAAAGAGGGTGGGAAATTCGTAACAATTACGAATTTTTCGTAACAGTTGGCAGCTATGAATGCGCAGTAGTGAATTTTAAATGCAAGAGGGGAGGTTTTTTTGTATAAAGAAGGGGTTAAAAATAAGTCAGAAAATGATCAATAACATTTAAATCAAAGATGTTATTAAAAATGCATATAAATGTTGCGTACGTTACCTTATCATCTGGTTCGACCATGTAGACGTTAATCTCACTAACATGGGGACTTCGTCTGTGTATCCATGAAACAGCGCTCTCTGCGATGCGCAGGGTCTTGCGTCGTACATCAACGTATTGGTACGCAGTCGCAAACGCCTTTGCTACCCCCTGAATGAACAAAAAATCTCATGTTCTAAATGTGGATACTCCATTTGTGACACCATGACACAACACTTTGCCATACAGTAATCTCTTTTAAATTGGGTACTGCTAGACTTTTGCAAGGTATATTTACCTATTTACAGGTGTACCCCTTCAAATAATAATACCCCTTTGAGCAAAGACCAGTTATAATAATAATGATAAACATGTTGGAAAGTACATAACTCTCAGAAGACAAAATATTATGTAGCACACAAAAGACATGATATGAATTCTCTGTTGTATATTGAAATCCATAATGAAGATGTGATAGTAATTTAATTTACATATTATTAAACCTAAAACAGTGTGGGTATATAGATAAATTAACAAAACAGAATTTAAGTTATCCATTCGAATTAGACTGTAAATATTGATGCATTAATATCACATAAATGGAACAAGTATTTTGCAAAGTTCTCTCCTGCAAACAGTGCTCAAAATTAGCACAAGCCAGCTGGCCTGGGGCCACCAAATGTCATTAATGCATAATTTCACTGCTCCGTATGGGTAACCAATTATACCAGAATTTTGAATATGTTTAATATCTTTGTTTATCGGTCACCAGATTCAGGTTTTCGGGCCAGCTAGAATCAGAAAAACATTGTTTGTTATTTGCCTGAATGTGCCACAAAGCAAAACAGTTAAATTCTAGCATGGAATATTATTACAGAAGATCACGATAATGAATCCTACCTGGAAGAAGCTGATCTCGTGAGTGATGAAGATGCTCTTGTCGTGCGGATCGTTGAGGGTGTCTATTCCCATCACACCAAACACACGCTTCCGGAAGTCCTTCAGGGGGATCACCAGGAACGAGCCTTGTCGGTCCTGTCGGATTACATCAGCATAATGATTACATTAATAGTAATAATGAGGAGGATGATGATAAAAATGGTGATGATGATGATGATGATGATGACAATGATAGTGAGAATGATTGTGATGATGGTGATGATGTTGATGATGGTGATTATGTTGATGAAAACGATGTCGATGGTGATGGTAATGGTGATGATGATGACGATGATCATGACGATGATGATGATGCTGATGACGATGATGACGACGATGACGACGACGACGATAATGATGATGACGATGATGATAATGATGATTTTGAATGTAATAGTGACCATGACGAAAACAACGACGGAGGTGGCAATGACGATGTTGATAATGATGTTGATGAGCATCATGATGAGATGATGGTGATGATTTAACAATTATAATTGTGAAACATTTAATTATGACCAAACAGAAATACAGAAATTTAAAAGCTAACTGAAAAATATTAGGAAACAAAATGATTAAAAATACAAAATTGAAACACAGAACACCGTTCACTCAAAGTGAAAGATCATAGAAATAATGTTATTATTTGAACAGTGTGAGGTGCAAGGAATACAAATGTGTGCAATGATGCTAATTAATACTTTTTTTTTAAGATTATGATTTCTGGACTTAGTAATATTTCTCTATCAAATTATAACAGTTATTATACACGTATTGTTATTAACTACATGAGCTATTTTGCAAATGAATACTTGAACAAAGAGTATATAGAATAAAAGTGACATGATCGATGTGCTCCAAGTTAGAAAATGTGCATTTTGTGTGATTGTGCATGAGATAAGATAGTTAAAGAATGTCTCAGAAAGACCTATATTACTTAATATGTTTATCGTGGATAAATAGTAATAATGTAACACTGTGATATATACAATGCACCAAAAAAATAAATGATTAAAATGAAAGTCATGTGATTAAAAAAAAGAGGGCTGGTACACAATCACAAATAAAGATCCGACATTTAATTAAATACAGTTATTACTTGCACCTATTCAAACATTGCTCATCAAAATGTCTTAAAGTAAAACATACTGAGTGGTATGGCATGGCTAACTTTAATACAAATAAGTGCAAAAAAATGCAGTCTGAAATTCAAAAATGTGCAAAATACCAAAAGCATACACAAACTTTAGAAGTCCCAACTTAAGAAGCCCGGAGAATCCAACTTTTTTGTCATTATTCATTTTAAAGGAAAAATATTAGCAATTACTTTTGTGAAGCTACACTGTAAATTTGGAACACATCCTGAACTTTGACCACAACAGCTGCAAATTAAATATTTATCAAATACAAGACTGGGGCAATTTTATAACGCTCTTCTATAATACAGCATAAACAGATTTGAATGGGCATTATAGTGCCCTGCATATTGTACACTCTACACCCAGTTTGTTAATGTTTATCTTTAATTTATATGAATTATGTAAAACATACATTTAATCAGACAACAAAGTCCAAACCGAAAGTGTTCACAGCAGGCTTGTCATCACATCACACTAATTAGCACTCGACACTTACTCGTGATGGGTCATATTCATCAATGGAAATCTTCTTGTATTTCTGAGTCCGTGCAAGTGTGCAAAAAAATTTGTGAACAAAATTGCAAAATAAAATTAAAGATAAATATATAATGTCAAATTATTTCACAAATATGACACTAATTATTGAGGTGTGAAACTTGTGTATACTTATATGGAGTTTGTATAAGAATAGAGATAATGTAGAGTTTGATGACAAACTAAAGACAAATATGTTGATTATAAGAATATGGTGATGTAGATAACCAGTTTGCTTGCAGTACATAGCACCATGTAAGAGAGGAGGAATTGGATAGTCCTGAAAACGAAATGTTGGTATTCTTTTTCCTCTAACCATCTTTACAATAAACCCATACCAGTAGTCCATTTCATAAAACACTTGCAATTGTTGTGTCCAATTATTGTAACTATTTGGCCAACAGCCAATGAGCATGGAGCATTTATACAGATGTTGCCATGGTATATATGTTACAATAATTGGACACTTACAACAATTGCAAGTGTTTTATGAAATGGGCTACTGCACTGTAGTACTTTTAGAACTATACAAACTCAAGAAAGAATACCAACAGTCCTTTCTAGGACTACCATATGATAGTAATTTTCAGGAATACCCAAGAAAAAATGCCAGCAGTCCTTTCTAGGACTACCATAGTAATTTTTAGGACTACCATAGTAATTTTTAGAACTACCCAAGAAAGAATACCAGTAGTCATTTCTAGGACTACCATATGATAGTAATTTTCAGGAATACCCAAGAAAGAATACCAACAATCTTCTCAGGCCTATTCAATTCTGTATTTCTTACATGGTGCTACGGTACCTCAAGCCAACTTTTTAAAATAAATAAAGTTGAAATGGAAAGAATAAAAGAGCATAACTAATATGCACTCCCTAATGTGAGAGAAGAAGCGATTCAGATTACCATTCAATGTTTCATTATCATGACACCATAAGATGGACAACTGTCACCAATGACAAAGTCAAGCAACTTTATGACGGTATACTAAATGTGACCGGCTATATCAAAACCCGGCACTTGTCGGTAAAAATCAAAATGTAGATTTTCATACCATTAGAAAGGCCTCAGAATGACTAGCTTTCATTTGATACTTTGTTCTAACTAATTGGTCAATATTGACCAATTAGTTAGAACAAATGTATCAATGAAAGCTAGTCTTCTGAGGCCTTTCTAATGGTAACTGAAAATCTCCATTTCTTCAGAACTTTTTACCGAACAAGTGCCGGGTTTTGCTATAGCGGCAGGTCACAAATGGTCAGGTGAGAGTGAGAAGGTGGTTACGTCCATTTTGGCTAAATTGAGTTACCCACACCATCTTGTAGGTAATTGGAGCCTGTTCTTCATGATGCCAAACTTACAGATATTAATTTTAAATGAAAATGAGCAAAGGAAATATGATTTTCCCGGGGATAATAATTATGTCTCATTTATTTATAAAATATAAATAAAAGCTATCTCTGAAGTAAAAAAAAAAAAAAAAAGTGACTTGGCGTCCTTCTCTTTCTCAACCGACTAAATGATAATAACTAAAATGATGAATTGGTTATGATGGCCACTAGTGGTGATCCTGAACCAACCAAAACTGATAGCAACATAAATCAAACAATTACTTTGTAGGAAACAGTAGTTGAATCATTAAAAATATCAATGAAAAAGAAAACAAAATGTATTTCTCTCATGGAACTTAATTATGTAATACAAGTAAGTATGATTAAATTAAGTATAAATTAATAATTCCATACACACCCCAAAATATACTAATCAAAGTATTTTTAAACTTACATGTTCAAATGCATTATTAAACTATGTGAAATAAATAATAAAACAATTTTTTAAGATTAAAAAATGCTTAAAAGGAAGTTTGAGTGTACAAATGAAGAACAGCTCTCTGAACTCAAAAATAAAATTATGAACCAAATGTTTATACCATCATGCATTTAATTTCCAAAGGTACATATGTTGAAGAATTAGAGGGGAACCAAACGCTGGCATTTTCGCTTACTGTTACTGATAAGTGCATAATTGGTTGTGGTGTGGCAAGATTGGTAGAGCGCACGCTTTCCGATCATGAGATCCCGAGTTCGAACCCTGCCCACCGCGTTTGTCCTTCAGCAAGACAATTTATCCACAATTGCTGCTCTCTACCCAGGTGTATAAATGGGGACCCGGTAGGAGGTGAAATCCTTTATGTGAAGGATCTTCTCAATGCCCATGAGCCGCTTGGAAGGAATGCCCCTCAGGGAGTGGAGATGGTGCACACAATGTGTGCTGGTTTGCATTGTATCCTATGACCGCGGTAATAATATCATTGTAAAGCGCTTAGAGATGATTATCAATCATATTAGGCGCTATATAAATCAAGTATATTATTATTATTATAATTCCCTTCAATTCTAGTATTTTATTTCCTCTTGGGAATCACTGATAAAGGAAATAATCAATGTTTTTGTTACCACTATTATCTGCTTTGACTAAACACTGGAGGCTACCATGTTTTCCAACTGTACCATATGAAATGTCATCTGACCTTGCACTAACAAAGGTGGGTTAGATAACCACTGACATAGCAGCAGATTCAGCAACAGGGGTAACATAACCCGCTTTTGTTATTGCACGCTCAGATGCACTCAGATGACGTTTCATACGGTACCTTTGGAAAACATGGCAGCCTCCAGTGGTCAGTCAAAACAGTTGATAGTGGTTTCAAAAACATTGATTATTTCTATTATGATACCCACAAGGAAACATACAACTACAAGTGACAGGAATTCTGCACTTATCAGTAACAGCAAGCAAAAATTATAGAGTTTCGTTTCCCTTTAAAAAGGAAATAATGTAAATATCAATACAAAGAGTAAAGGCGGCCACATGCTTGGTAATAAAGAAAGTAAAGAGTACACCATTTAAAGGAAACTGCATGCAACTACTGTGTGAAAATATATATATAACTTTACTATTTATAACAATGACTACATAATTTGGAAAATAAAGATCTTTTTGTCAATTTACTTTTTGTATCTGCACTTAACTAAACAAATATGCAGAATAGAATCTGTGCCAAGGAATACATGTATGAAGGAAGGATATAATAAAACTATATGACTCAGAAGATAAGATCCCGAGGTCTTGCAGCTCAAATAATGGTGGAACAATGAACTAAATCATGCAAGAAGAGCAGAAAATATCCAGTGCATGCTGTATTTAATGAAAAACATGTGATGACTGGCTAAAACTCTATTGGAACATTGAATTTGACCATGCAATACAAGCAGACAAAGAAAATAATACTGCATGCAGGATGAAAGGCTATGAAGAGTAAATGAAGAGCTAATATGCAAAAACCAATACAAATGTTTTTTTGTTTTTTTCATTTTGATGATAAACCTACAATCATATAACACAAAATAGTAAATGATACCTAATACTCATTGCATATCAATGTTTATTTTTGAAGATATGATTTTAAAGTATCACACATTCCGTTATCATTTTCATTGTTTTTCCGCAGGTTAAATCACAATTATGTTGAACTGACAAAAATGGTTTTATCGGTTTTTGCATTAAAACCCTTTAACTGTTGTTCTCACAGAACTGTAATTGCAGATAACTAGGGAATAGAAATGTTGGTTTTATCAGAACTGTGGCAATAGGAAAATAGTTAAAGTGGATTTCTACCCTGCTAAAATTGCTTTCATTAAAAATCAATAAGAGGTATCATCAGTTAAAATTTGAGTGATATATATGTATCTAGACGAGAAATAAAACAGGTGGAACCGTTTTAATTTCATGGAGGATAACATTTTGTTTTTTCTTCCTTCAAAATTGCTGCTTTGATGTCATTCACTAGAATGATGGCACACAAAGGAGCCATTTCAAAGAAACAAAGTCCCTTTCCCCTTACGTCTTGAACCAATTTCAGTCAAAATTTCACCGACGATTCCTCTCATTTTTCTTCTATTGCATGCAATTTTTGTTTACAGAGTGGACTTCCATGTTTAATATAGATGGGGTACATTGCAGAGTATTTGGAGAGAGACTCCACTAGCTATGTGTGTGATTGCATTAATTACCTCCTCCAGGCTAGACGGGTGGAAATCTTCCTCTTCCCATTTCTAGATAAACATCAAGTTCAATTTCAAAACACGTACATTGTATATTTAAAGTTGGAATGTCTTGCAGTTATCAAGGATGATACAATTCTCAAAATTAGCACAGACCTGTTGGCCCGAGGCCGCATAAAATCCACTGGACGAATGGGCATGATATAACATCATTTTTAAAAGGCTGTCTTTGTTTGGGGCCACCTGATTCAGATTTTCTTGCCAAAAGAATGTGAACAATCTTGCTTTCACATGCCCAACTGTGCCACAAGACAAAACAGTTAATTTCTGCATTGTCTAAAGTAACACTACACCTATAATTTTCTTCCTCAAAAAATTGTAGCATTTAATTTGCTGCCTTAGTCAGCCAATGTAAAGTTAAAAAGCTTCAAATTTAATTTGAAGATACAATGTATTTTTTGTTTTACTTGAAAGCAATTTATTGAAAATATGCTGGAGCTTTGTATGGTGTTAGTGATAATTATGCATATTAGTTTGATTATTTTGAGGGGGGGGGGGAGTAGGCTGTACAAAAAAAAAAGAATTGCTCGAACTCCTCGTTGTTAATTCAGCATGTTTTCTTCACTAGCTATAATTCATCCATAATATCCAACAAATTTGTCTTTTCTATGCCTCCACCCCCTCCCTTCCCGTCTGGGATATTTTGACTATATTTCTCAAAAGCAGATTTAATTGATTAAACTCCGTGTTGAATAGCATAATTCATTTCATCCAAATTTAATTTAATATACAAGATTTTATTTCACCAATAGTGTTTTAGGTTTCATCCATAGAATTTTTTAAAAAATAGAGTTAAATTTAACCCTATGACGAGAATCCTGTAGCCCAGTTCATAAAACTGTTGCAATTGTTGTAAGTGTCAAATTATTGTAACTACCATGGCAACAACTGTAATGCTCCATGCTGATTGGCTATCGACCAAATAGTTACAGTAATTGGACACTTACAACAATTGCAAGTATTTTATGAAATGGGCTACTGGTGGGTATTTCACAAATATCCTAAATTGAACTGAAATTTTAAGTTGGACTTAAAATCATGGTAGACCATTTGTAGCCTTTGAATATTAAAACATATTCATAAGCAAAAGAGCAAATATTTGAGACTTTGAAGAAATATTACTCAAGAGAACATGAAAACTACTCGATTATAGAAAATATCAATGATTTTTCACAAATATTTTATGTATAGTTTTAAAACATTTTTGTCTAAACACCACAGAAACGAACGGCTTTCCATAGTTTTAAAGTCAAACTTAAATTCAAGTTTAACTTCATAAAATCTTTGTGAAACACCCCCAGGCCAGCGCCTGTGCTACATACATGTATGTACAAGATAATCTAGTCTTGCATCTGACCGTTCGTGTGTTACTCACCTCATCGGCTCTCTCTGGATTCCAGAACATGATGTTACCATGGTTCTGCACCCTGGGAACGTGGATGGGTTTACCGCTGTCAATCGTTGAGAAACTGTTGGCGGAAGAAGTTAGTGGGAATGTAAGGAATATATAACGTGCAAAACATTTTCCTTGATTATAAATTTGATCAATTCCACATGCATGTTTACCAAAATTGCGTTACTTAATTAGCTAAATGTATCTTTGGGTTTTAGAACATGATGTTACCTAGTTGAATGGGTTTCCCGCTGTCAATCAATGAGAAAATGTTTGCGGGAGAAGTAAGAGGGGGATATTTTCTATTCACATTTCTATGGAAGGACATAACATGCAAAACAACATCCTTGATTATAAATTTTGACCATATCCACTCAAGTAAGCTCCTGGCTAATGATGGTTAGTCTGCTGCATTTACATATTTTGTAATGATATAATTTTGCTATTGTCACATTGATAGATTATGAATGTATTGCTCTTCTTATTTCATTGTTTTCTCATCTGAATGTATGAAGAAGAAAAAATTCTTTGTATATATCATTTTTATTTTGTTAATAAATGCAACAAAATAAATATGTGGAAAAAATATATTTGAAATGAAAAGTTTTCTGTACCTGATTCCCTTCATGTCTCTGTACAGGATCTTATTCAGCATGAAGCCGGCATCATCTGGTGTAGCGGCCACGTATCGCAAGCATGTGTCGCCACGTCGGTTCATGTCATTCCGTTCCACCAGTCCGATGTTGGCACTGATACGCTTGCCACGACCATGCTGATCGGCGTCCTGAATTACATTAAATAATAATAATATGACATACTTATATTGATTTTAATGCAAACATGCAAGCCTCGATCTAAGCGGTTTAGAGAGAACAAGTAGAGTATACAGATGAGTGTGAAAATAGAGAAGTGTTCTATGAAGGGATGAATTTGTATGAGTAATGTTTGAATTCATGAGTCAATTGAAGGAGAGTTCTTGACCCATGGGGTTCGGCAGAGCGTTCCATAGATATGGTCCAAATTATTCATGTGCCGCCTCCCCCCTCCCCCACCAAATCAGTTTAGGTGGCCACCATAGGAACAGCTAGCGGCTGCTATAGATAGGTGGCCACTACGGACCGCAGTTGCAGCTAGTCTCATGCAATCTCAGTCGCACCTTATAACAAGCTTTCATTCTCCTTGTGGGAGACCACTTTTGCAAGTTTGTCTACTCACCTTATAGAGTGAGTTGAAGACACTCTTGTAGACGGGTTGCATGCTGGCAGCACTCGTCTCGGCCGACTGGATGATTCCGCCCAGCCACTTCTTCCTGGCTTGTCCTCGGATCCTCTCCTCATAGGAACGCTATAAAATTAAATCAATCAATTAAGCAATCATTTATTATATCAATCAAAATCATATGACAAATCACCTAGTTACATTTCTACTTTAGATGGCAAGTGACCATTTTGAACAGCTTTCTTGGCAGATAGGTTTAATATTTTATTAGTATCCAATACACTTATTTATAATGTACTATGCACAGTATGCTAAAGAGAAAGTCTTATTAAATCTTTAGTTGAGAAAGAGAAGGGTGCTGGTCACTGTTTGTATTTCAAAGATAATCACGTTTATTGTTTGAAATCCATGTAGAAACCAAATGTAAGTTTGTATATATTTCCCAAATCGGACATAATTATTATTAACCTGAAAATTTGTGCATCACATAGAGGTGGCTATGGTATGTGTAACTCTATTATGCAAACAAAATGACTTAATTAACACCTTTCTCACTCTCATCCAAAGAATTGATTATTGTGTAACACTCGCCTCTACACTGGTCATGAGGAATTCAATCAGAGGGTCAAAGTTGTCAGGCCCACCGGGCAGCAGCGAGCACACGGCCTCAATGTATGCCTTGAACTCGGACTTGGACAGGCGGTTGTCCAGTTCTTCTTTCTCTAGCTTCTGCTTGGCTGTTTGAATATTAATCAGGGAAAAATATACATTTACGTTAATTATTTTCAATACAAATTACTGATTTCTGCTTGAGAGGGTCAAAGTTGTCAGGCCCACCGGGCAGCAGCGAGCACACGGCCTCAATGTATGCCTTAAACTCGGACTTGGACAGGCGGTTGTCCAGTTCTTCTTTCTCTAGCTTCTGCTTGGCTGTTTCAATATAAATCAGGGGGAAATGTACATTTACGTTAATTATTTTCAATACAAATTACTGATTTCTGCTTGAGAGGGTCAAAGTTTTCTGGGCCAACAGCCAGCAGGGAGCACACAGCCTCAATGTATGCTTTACACTCTGACTTGGTCAGCCGGTTGTCCAGTTCTTCTTTCTCTAACTTCTGCTTGGCTGTTTCAATATCAAACAGAGAAAAACACACATTTTCATTCATTGTTTAAAATAAAAATACTAATTTGAGCTAGAAATCTTGTGTGCTGGTTGTCCATCCCAGAAACCCTTTCAACGTTTGTGCAATTCAGACTCTATATAAACCTGACACCAATTCGAAGGATAATGAAATCGAAATCAACTTAGGGATATGTGCGAGGAATCACTGAAGTCATGCAGCTTTTTTAAAAGTAAATTCGAACATAGGGAAAACTGACCAGAAATATAATATAAATAAGAAAAGATTAAATCTTGTTAATTACCTTTAGCCATGATCCTGGACTCCATGTTGTCTTTGAACTTGGCCATGATGGAGTGGAACTCTTCCAGATCTAGGAATCCAGACCCATCGTTGTCCCACTTGTCAAAGAGCTGGTCCACCATCTGACGCCTCTTTGCCGACTGAGCTTCCCTCCTCGCCTACAATGACAACATCAAAAATGTTGTTGATAATTACATGTTTTACAAGCAAAATGAATATGGAATCAGTACATTGCCTAATTCATTTGACTCTTCCAGGTCCAGGAATCCGGACCCATCGTTGTCCCACTTGTCAAAGAGCTGGTCCACCATCTGACGTCTCTTGGCCGACTGAGCTTCCCTCCTCGCCTGCCATTAAAACATCAAAAAGATTGTTAATAATTTGGGCCTGCACACTAACTTTTTTTTACTACTAGCCCATTCGGGCAAGTAAAATCATATATATGTTCAAATTCTACTTGCCCAAACAGAAAATTGGCTTGTCCGCCAACTTCTAGATGAGATAAGTTATTACATTCTACTGACTTGTAGTTGAACAGAAATGTAGGTTGCCTGATCGAGTAAGCAATCTAGACCATTTATGACATTTGACTTGCCCCAAATCAATTTCTACTTGCCCCAGGTAAGCACTAGTGTCCAGCAAATTTAATATGGACCAGTAAAGCATCTTCATTATAAATATCAGAGTCATGAGGCAACGCATACTAAACCTGATCCGACTGAAAAACAAGTAAGCTCTGTGTGCGTTGGTGTTTATGTGTACCTTTTGCAATCTGAGGAATTTCTCCTGCTCCGTCTCAATGTATCCCTCGGTGATGAACTTCGTGAGGGCGTCAACCACAAACTGGGGCGACTCCTCTCCCAGAAACAGCTCTACCAGCTGAACGAACTGTGACGGGTTGAGGGCGTTCTCGTCAAACATGCTTCCAGCCCGCGAACCACTGCGCATCGTTGGTGTTTTTACCGGTGTCTTGGGTCGCTCTGGATTAGAGAACAAGTACCATATGAAATTGTTTTAATAGTTAAGAACAGTAAATAAAATACATGCAGAAAGTTTCAATAACTGTGACTTCTGTGATGGGTTGAACGCATATTCATCATAACTTGCTGCTAGCCTGCAAAATTTAGTCAATCTTTATTTCTCAAAGTTAATAATTCTGCCTACTCTTAAAGATACTGTCACCAGCTTAACAAGCAAGATTATATATCTTTCTTTCATATTAAAAGATAACACATGTTCATTCATCACCATTACCATCATCATCATCATCGTTTCTACTCCAATCTTTATTACCATCATTAGAAATCATCATCATAGTCATCATCATCATCATCATCATCATCATCATCACCATCACCATCACCATCATCATCACCATCACCATCACCATCATCATCACCTTCACCATCACCATCACCATCACCATCACCATCACCATCACCATCACCATCACCATCACCATCACCATCACCATCACCATCACCATCACCATCACCATCACCACCACCATCACCATCACCATTACCATTACATTCAAAATCACCATCTTCTACGTCATCATACAAAGTGCATTGTAGAACTGATGAGAACCTACCATCACCAGTAGACGACTTGTCATCCTTCAGTCTGATGGCATCCTCGTGGAAGGACACACTGGTAGAGCGGCCAGTGTGAGCCGTGTGGGCGGTGGGAGGGTGAAGGGCGGCGGATCCCTCTTGGCCTGTACCACTAGCAAGATCCTGCACCGTGTCAGATTCACCTATACACAGAGAGGCAATTAAAGGAAACAAAATTGATCATCTTTTCTAAAAAACAGACTTCAATGTTTAGGAACTATAATTATAGGCAAACTAAAACAGGAAGGACAATCCTGGTAAAACGACAACGGTCGTGTGTGCCGTGGGAGGGTGAAGGGAGGCCGGTCCTTCCTGGCCTGTAGCCCTAGCAAGATCCTGCACAGCGTCAGATTCGCAGAGACAAAGGAAACAAAATTGATCAACTTATTGTAGCCAAACTCAATGGACAAAGGTGATAAAGTCTGACATTAATTTTCACTTTTTTTCACTAAGTAAATAGTGTTCCTTATATATGAAAGTTTCAGAGGAATCTGACAATGATATTTTTGTACATATATGACTTCAAATATCACTTCTGGAAATATCTTTAGAGATAATGGATCACTTGAGCATATTTTGTGACCGTTTGGAGCTTTGAGGTTTTTACAGAAGTCAGTTCATACCTTCAGTTGCTTCTGCTTCTGCTTCTGCAGGTTGTTCAGCCTTGCTAGCCTCTTCCCCAGCCTGATCTACTGGTTTCTCTTCTCCTCCTTCCACTGGCTTAGCCTCGGCCCCAGTCACCTTCTGTTCATCTACTGCAGCTTCCTTCGTCTCCCCATCAGCCTCAGTGGCAGGGTCTGCAGGCACACCAGGCTCTGCCCCACCTGTTTCTTGGGGCTGCTCAGAGGGCTAAAATTTGAAAGTGATATAAATAGTAAATAGTAAATACTATGTTCAAATGTTGAACAGCACTAATAATAATGCACACTTAAATAATAAAATTAAAATGCCCATAATAAAAATCATAATAATAATAGTTTAGCATTTGTATTGTGCCATCCATCCAAAAAGACTCTTCAGAGGCACATTTTTACCTTACATGAAAGTAATCCCAGTCCCCGATGGCTGTTGTTACTCATAGACAGCTTCTCCCCCACCAGCCTTCAGCAGGCACACCTGGACGTTGTACATAGCCCACCAGGTTCCCGTAGGCAAGGGGTTTAGTTTTGTTTTGGCTGTTTCTTGGGGTTGTTCAGAAGGCTATTTTAATCATTTGTATATTTATTTTCCCATTCATGGTTACTGAGTAATATGTCTAAAACCACAATTTGGATAATGGACTCATAAATACTATTTCATACTTCCGAATAGATGTAAATATATGCTGATTGTTATAAAACAAACAGAAATGCAAGCTAGTAAGATTAGATATTTGCAAAAAAGGGATGCATGACAGAGGCAACCAATTATGTATAAGCAGAAACAGTTTATCCCAAATCACTCTCCACTAATTTCTCTTGTGCTTTTGAGGAAGAAGTCAGTTATCTGGTGTACACAGTAAAAAGAGGCATTTTATTTGTCTTATTAGCACCTCAAAAAACTGCCTATTATAGTGCTTCTAGAACTACACTGCACACTACACTTCATAAACTTAGTTGGCAAGTATGAAAAGATAAGCTTAGAGGTTGCTGCGAGCGGTGTGGAATACCTTGTTAGAAAGTGTTTTCAAAGTAAAGTGTATTTCACACAAAAATGTGGGGGGAATTTCTTGTTTAGAGAGTATATTGAATGAAGTGAGGAGTTCATTACTAATTCCACTAAATACCAGCTGCTATGGAAAATAGACAGTGAATTATTAAAGAGAAAAGGTAAGATTAAGTTCACGGCAAGCTGCATTGGATTATTTGCTTGGAAAGTATCATAAGTGGCCAAGTGTCAATTGCAAGCTGTGTTTAATATAGGTGAAGTGTTAGCTACACACTGAACTTAGTAACTCAGTGCTAAAAGCCAACAGTTCATAGCAAGCTGTGTTAAGAGGCAAAGTGTTAACTATACACTGAACTTGGTAACTCATTGCTGAAGTGTTTTAATGAAGCCAAGATTTCATTGCAAGCTGAAATACACTTAGACTTAGAGGCAAGTGTTAACTACACAGTGAAATTGGTATCTTATTGCTAAAGTGTTAATAGAAGCCACAAGTTCATTGCAAACTGTGTTTAGAGGCAATGTGCTAAATCCACAATGAACTTGGTAACTCGATCATTGCTGAAGTGTTACAAGAAGCCAAGAATTTGTTGCAAGCTGTATTAGACTTAGAGGCAAGTGGTAACTACACAGTGAAATTGAATGTGGTAACTCATTGCTATTAAAGAGTTGAAAAAAACAGCCACGAGTTCTTTGCAAACGGTGTTAAAGGCAATGTGCTAAATAAACAATGAACTTGGTAACTCGATCATTGCTGAAGTGTTACAAGAAGCCAAGATTTTGTTGCAAGCTTAGAGGCAAGTGGCAACTACACAGTGAATTTGGTAAGTCATTGCTATTAAAGTGTTACTACAAGAAGCCAGGAGTCCATTGCAAGCAGTGTTAGAGTAGAGGGAGAAGATTGACGGCAATCGGTGCATCATCACAAGTATGCAATCACCTCAGCTTTCTTCTGCTCCTCCCCAGCTCCAGCTCCTCCATCACCCCCCGTCTCCTGGGCTGCACCGTCCATTGCCACGACAGCCTCCCCTCCTGTCTCTGCAGGACTCGTCTCTTGCTGCTCCTGCACTTTCTGGGGTTCTTGAGTAGCGGAGGAGTCCCCCTCTTCTTCTTTTGCTACACTCTCCTCGGTTGGCTTTTCACCTGCATCTGCACCGGTTTCTTCTGAAAGCTTTGCAGGTTCTTCAGTCTTGGTCTGTTCTTCACCCTCCTTTGCAACTGCAGGTGTCTCGTCTTTTGTCTCCAACTTCTCCTCCGCCTTTGCCTCTTGTGAATCACTTGGAAGTTCAGCCATCTTACCCTCCTCCTCTTTCTGGGTTCCATCTTTTGGCTCTCCGGTCTTCTCATCCTTAGCTTCTCCAACCTCAGTACCATCTTCTTTTGCTTCCACTTCATCCACCTTAGCTGCTTCCCCTCCCTCCCCTTTGGCATTATCCCCACCCTCTACTTTGCTCTCCTCCCCCTTAACACCTTCTTCAGTAGCCCCTCCCTCCTTTTCTACCCCCTCCCCTACTGGTTCGGACACCCCTTCTGCTTCTGCGCCTTGTTTTACCTCATCTGTTGGGGCATCTGTAGGGGCATCTGTAGGGGCATCTGTAGGGGCATCTGTTGGGGCATCGGTAGGGGCATCTGTAGGGGCATCTGTAGGTGCTGCACCTACTTCTGCAGGAGCCACCTCCACCTCTGCTCCCTCTTTGGTATGAGGCTCCTCCTCTTTAGCTGCATCCTCAGCATCAGCCGGTTTCTCCCCTCCCTCTGCCTCCTGGGATGAGGTAGCTGCTCCTTCATGTTCCTTGATGGTGCTCTTGATTGAAGCAAGAGAACTGCCCTCGGACATCAGGCTCTCTGTGTCTTCCGTTTCCTCCGGCTCTATCACAGGCCCTACAATCAAAATCACACAGAATTTGTTAATCAGTTGTAAATAAATTGAAAGATAAATAAAAGGAAATTAATTCCCTCCCCTGTTTCTGCCTCCTGGGAAGGGGCCCTGCTCCTTCATAATCCTTGATGGTGCTCTTAATGGAAGCGAGCGAATTGCCTTCTGACATCAGGCCATCTTTGTCTTCCGTTTCCTCTGGCTCTATCACAGGCCCTACAATAATCAAAATCACACAGAATTTTCATCGGTTGTAAATTTATTGAAATATAAACAAAAAGGGAACTAATTTCGGACATCACATTGAAAAAGCATTGAAAGATTAACTAAAGGCAATTAATTTTGCGCACCAAATACTAATTGGAAATCCAATTTGGAAAAACATAAAGGTGTATGTATTTTGTTCACTTATTTCTCACTCATAATGTTGGTCTCTAGAAATGTCTAATGATGAGAATAAATAAGGCAATCTATGATGAATTAAGCAATGGGTGTCATGCCAATGAAGGAGATACCCTGTGTAATTGCAGTCAGCTCCAAACAGTGGACCACATCTTGGAGTGCAGCGGAGTGGACTGCACGGATGAGGACCTGACCCTTGTCAAGGAGAGGGCCATCACAACAATCCAGGGATGGAGAGACATTATTTTAATAATGATAATTAATATATATATCTAGATACATACATTTCTTAGGATTCCTGAGGTGTCTCTTGATGGTCCAGGGCACGTTCTCCCAGAAGTTCTCAAAGAGTCCCAGGACGCGGTGACGGTTGACCATGCCGACCTGGGAGTGGTCGATGTCGGTGAAGAGATCGATGAGGATGTCGCGCCTTGCCTCGAGCACCGCCGCGTGCCGGTACGCCACGGCACACTGGGAGAGATGGCGCATTACAGAGTCGTAGAGGTCTGGAGACAGACCGACGATGTATTCCTTCAGGAACTGTGACAACAAAGCAATAAGAAATGATTTACTTGGTATATTTTTGAAGGAAGTTTAAAAATTACGACAGATATTGAGATGTTACACCATGCCTTGACCAAGAATGATACCACACATTGTTACAGATGACTCAGATTACAGAGACATTCGCTATGGCGACAAGCTGATAATGTATTCCATAAGGAACTGAAATTATAAAGGGATCAGAATTAAAGCCCTTAATTATGGAAAATAATTATCCTGAATTATGCAGATCCAGCGTCAAGTTGACATTGAGACTTTTTCAGAAACTTTGACCCCCAAAAAATAAGAATTTAGTTCATTGTGGCTGAAAATGTTTGGAAAATGAAATTTAAAGGGAAGTCGCAGACGAAGACTAGTCCATTGCTTCTATTGTTTCCAAACGTACGCAGGCATAGAATAAGGGCACTCTCAAATGCTTGGCGCTTATGGAACCACCGGCCCTGTTGGTTCCGTGAGTTTCTGTGATTAATTGCATTGTTTATGAATAACACAACCCTTTGCAAAGTGTTTGACATCTATCTAATATTAACAGTACCAAAACATATAACCCTGTGTTGTTCTTTGCATGGTGGTCCCCTTTAATAATAAATGTTTTGACTCGCTGAGGACTTCCAAAGATATATTGGCCCTGTGTCTATAGAGGATACTTCAAATTTTCTGAGACATGTCAAAGAATACACAGAACTTTATTTCCTAATAAATAACACCTGCTTAAAATTCTGTTAGCATCTCTGTAACATGATTGTGCAAATGCCCATGGCAGACAACACATTTTCAATCTTACCTGCCCTTAAAATTGGCAAGCAGAAATTTTTTTTTTCAGCATCCTGGAACACATTATGATAGCAGACATTACCTTTGCAAACTCTTCTTCCATGAATTGCTCCTCACTGGTCTCTAACGTCTCCAGTTTTGCCATGAAGTCAGACGCTAAAAGAGGAAGAGATAAAAAAGAGAAAATGTCATCAGAAACTCTCACAAGAAATCAACACACACATTTGAAAGAGTTGTTGATAGAACACATTTCTGAAACTTAAAGAGCGCAAGTAACTGAAACCATCTCAAAGCAGGTTTCAAAATCTTTTCTAGAACGCCTAAATAAACCTTTTCATGATATGAAACTATACAGGGTAGTGCTAATCTTTTATAAATAATTGCTCACCTGGTAACCAGAACCCAAACCTGAATAAATTTGACCCTGACATATTTTTGTTTAGTTTGGGGCCAACAGATTCAGGTTTCGGGCCACTAGAATTAGACAAATCTTGTTTTTACTTGCCCGACCAGGCCATAAAGCAAAAAGTAAATTTCTAGCATTTATTTATAAATGTGTGATAAAAAGCAGTGTCAAATGGTAGACCTACCTTTCTTGAATTCCTCTGGAAGGTTCTCCAGGACCTCCCTGAAGGAGGTGAGGGAGTTGTGGATAGCGCGCTGCTCTACCGCTCCATCCTCCACCAGGAGCCAATCCCGATAGTGCTTACGGATGTGGGCAGAACGACGACTCTTCTCCTGGCTTCGTAGAGTCTCTGTGCGCTCCAGCTGCTCACGCTTCCGCCGTGTCTCTGCCTTTACTCTCGCCAGCCTGAAAATGCATTTATTCAATCAAAGATTCTAATCATTCTCCTCTACTTACTCTGCTCTACAATATATATCATTTTATTTTCAGTTTATTTTCAGAACAGTTTCTTCATAACTGGGCTGGGCTAGTCCCGATACTGCTAAAGGATGTTGGCCAATCAATGGCCTTCATATTTGCTTCACAGCCTCACTGAGAAATTCCTACACTTAGTTTTTCTTTAGCTCACAAAAAAATTATTTGTAAAAGCGCCCGATAAATCAGAATTTTACTATTCCAATTAATGAATGTACTTGATTCAAAGTAACTTTCAATCTCAGATCCACAAATTATAGTAAAAAGATAAAAACCAACTATATACATGATTTCTCTTTCAATTATCTTTATATCATATTACCTGTTATCTTCAAATGAGAAGACAAACTTCTTGAGTTCGTCCGATACTTCCTGAAGGCCACGAATGTACGGTGACGCCTCTGGAAAGTTGCTGTATCGCGGATTGTTCCTCATCAGGTACTGGGCAAGATAATTCAAGGGGTTAAAGTTTGCATCCGCTTTGTTCTCCTCCGTCAGTTCACGCCTTTCTGCCTCCATCAGAAGCTTCTCGATCCCCAGGATCAGCGTCGGAAGCAATTTTTCGACGAGGTATGCCCTCGCATCTACCGTCAGCTCGTTCTTGTTCAGCCATTCTACGGCGAGCGTGTCGATCGGGATGCGTCGCGCTAGCTTCTTCTTTTCCTCTTTGATCTCTTGGATGCGCTGTTTTTTGCTCTCCCGCCGCTCCTTGAATCGCTCAATCACCTTCTGCTCGTGGAAGCGTTTCCAACGTCGCACTGCTGTCTTGACAATCGGACTGAGATACTCATTCAGTTCTTTCTTTTCTCGCAGCGAGCGCACAGATGCTGGACGGTCTTTTGAAGAAGTTGTGGAATGTGTGTTAGAAGGGGGTCTTGGTAGCTGCGAATACTTTAGTCTTCCTCCTGCTCCCGACCCATGTCTGCTGTGGGGACGGGCAGAATTTTCAGTGAACCCAACCCTTGATGAAGACCGGGAACCTGTCTGGGATGGAGGGCGGGGCTCAGAGAAACTACGGCTTGCAATAGGACTGACTGCCTGCACGTCTGCCATTTTGCTACTTTAGTGTTCCTTCAAACTCCTGCAACAAATTAATACAACAAATAAAGAACAAATCATCAGTATTTTATTGAACATTTCATAATGGGAAGTGCAAAACATATACGTACAGTATTTTTACAAAAATAATCAACTACAGTGTAGCCAAAAATGTTTGGACACCTTGAAAAAATCACTTTAATTTAAATGATGCTAGAACAAATTTTGAAGAAAATGTTTGGTAAAAAGCTGCCTAAAATTCATTGCATGTGTTTATTAGATGCTGCATCGTTGAAATCAAGATAAAATATTAGACCATTTTTTTTAAATTATCAAATAGTTAGTTTCCTTTTTTTCAGGGTGTCCAAATAATTTTTGGCTACACTGTAGTTCCCCTTTTCTCCCTCGAGTGGGAACATCTTAGAATATATCCACTCACTTTCTCATTTGACTGAAAATGGAACAAATAGCTTTACCTTGATCAAATTTCAAATCTTTTCCCCAAGTCATAATTTTTTGTTCTGACTGAAGCAAGCAAGAAAATTATAGAGATAATTGATTCATTTCTTCAAAAGTTTAGGCTCTAGCCACTCTACCCAAGAAACTGACTTCAAAAGGTGGGTTCTGGGGACAGTTTCAGTCGATGTTTTGTGTAATTAAGAATATTTCATTGAAATGTATGGCCCTTTTTAGGCCTCCTTGTTGATTTTACTACAAGGGACTAAATTAATTCCACGCAACAACATCAAGAGAGGGCCGTCGCATAAAACCTTCACATTGCTCAAATTTGCATGTTAATGAATGACTAATTGCCATTTTTGGAGAACCTGATCATGTACCAAGTAATTCAATCACTAGTGCGCATTAATATTGTGACGTCATCATTCTGAATGCGCGCAATCCTCGTCTGAGACTGCGAGTGTGATTAGCTGCCGGGGGGGGGGGGGGGGGGGGGGGGGGCGTGGTCTGGGCGGTAAAATGTAATTTACCCCAAATCTGATCATCGCATCAGAATCTGCACTATTTTCTTCACATGCAAGTAAAGTTTTAGGAAATTCTGATGATTTTTTACTCTGAAACTTTCAAAAATATTATAATAAGGGTGCCAATGTTTAGGACACCAATTACTACAATTAGCTGTAATAGCTCTAGTTCAGACAATGGGGTATACTTATAGTACACGGGTTCTGTCTTCAAGGTATAGGCCAAAATATAACATAAAAATCATTCTATCTCAAAAAGTACTCGACCAATTTCCAAAATTTAAAAAGCATATTGCTTGTTTCATCAAGCTCTTTAATAAAATAGCAACATTAAAGCAAAATTACATCAAAATAATTTTGGCCTGAAAACCCTACTTATATAGCCACTAAATCTGACCTATAGCCACCAAATTTAGGGTTAGGGTTAGGGTTAGGGTTAAGTTAGGGTTGAAGCTAGCAATCAAAAATTAAATTATATATCCCATAATCCCCCTAAACTAAGACAAAAGTCCTTCCTGTCTACTCACAAACTAGTAAGGGCAGCAAGTTAGCTCAGTCGGTAGCGCGTCAGACTTAGACGCGAGAGATCCCCGCCCCCGGTTCGATCCCTACCATCGGACAATACTTTTTTTTGTACGAGACAGTCACACCTCATGCACGCTAATCGGAATCACGTAAAAGTAGCCAAATCACATATAGGGTTACGGCACATCTACTAGTAAATTGGTCCAGTACTACACATCGGCCCTGTTTTTAATATCGGCACACCGCGTAA
This sequence comes from Echinarachnius parma, assembly GCA_037951105.1. Lineage (NCBI taxonomy): Eukaryota > Metazoa > Echinodermata > Echinoidea > Clypeasteroida > Echinarachniidae > Echinarachnius > Echinarachnius parma. Next base: position 125,229 of record JBAMJV010009414.1, read on the forward strand.
TATTTGTTTTTGCGCGTGTTGTGAAAAATCGTGCATGTGATGATGCGCGCTACCCTTAAAAACTAAACTGGTCGAAATTTTGAGGAGAAATAATGCGTAGATCGTCCGCTACGAGTAAATTTGTGAAATGATGCCAATAAAATTAACATCGCACAAGAAATTTGGAGTTGCGTGCTTTGTCAACGAGAGTTGAGGGGGTGCCGGTATTAAAAACACTTCGAACTTGTGAAGCAAAAAAAACATGCGCGCGTTCAAAGGCGCTATCTCAAAATATAATTAATACATCGCAAATCTGATCATCGCATCGGAATCTGCAATATTTTCTCAATGTGTGAGTACAATTTCAAGAAATTTGTACAATTTTTAAGTCTTAAACTGTCGGAAATGTTTTAGTGTGTCGATGTGGGGGTCACTCAATCATACTGGGGTTACGGTCACGTAAAAATAGCCACGGCCTTTTTAATTTTACCAACGTTCTCCTGAAAATACAATTAGCATTACCAAAATCCAAATAACAGTCACAATAATTCACATGATCAATTCAAGATTCAAAACAAACCTTCTCTCTCCAGAATTTAACATGCAATCACCTAGATCGACAAATCTATCGCTTTCATGGCCTTTTTGACATTATTATTGTTATTTTCACTGTCGGAATGCCGACAGTGAAAATAACAATAATAATGTCAAAAAGGCCATGAAAGCGATAGATTTGTCGATCTAGCAATCACCATGATTTAAAATTAAAAACATTAATTCTTTAAATTACTTTGGCCTTTGCCTTTGCCATTTGGCTTTGCCTTTGGAGTTTGGGTAAATTGTTTTTACATGTTCCTGAAACTGAAACTGAAACTCTGAGTCACTGAGTGAAACTGAAAGAATTATTCAAGTCCAAGGGCAAGACCAGAACTAGATCGACAAATCTATCGCTTTCATGGCCTTTTTGACATTATTATTGTCATGTTCACTGTCGGCATTCTGTCGGCATTCTGTCGGCTAGAATGCCGACAGTGAACATGACAATAATAATAATGTCAATGAAAAAGGCCATGCAGAAGACATGTCACAAGTGCTCACTTTTTACAGGCTTAACTGTATTCACTTACGTACCAAAATGAAGAAGTAACGACATAATTGCAGCTGATATCGTTCCTTCTTGGACTTGGTTGTGGCGTATAAATGTTCAGTCAATTTCAGCAACCATTCCTTTTTTATTTCACAGCCGGATCCCTTACGTACGCAAATGTACGTAATGTATGGTACACAGCTGTACTAAAGTATAGGGGAACCGTTCATCACTAGTATGGCACCGTTCTAATCAAATATTGCCTCTCGTTGCTAAGGCCCAGTACACAATGCATGCATATCAGTGGCAATGTGTGGAAAGATAGGCTTCAAACTTACATGTGACGTCATAATCGTAATCAACGCGCTCTGACTTTTTGTAGTTTGGGAGCCTAAATTCACCTCTTTGATTAATAGTCCACAAAATTATAATTGATTATTATAACATTTTAAACTCTTTCTGGCATCAAATGAGGTCTGACCTATATAGTGGCGTAGCCAGGAATTTTCGAAGAGGGAGGGGGCTCCAACTTGGGAGCCCCCAGATTTGAGCTAAAGTTCACAAATCAAAACTACCAGCTAACAAGCAAGTGACAAGCAAATATATATTAGTTATCAGTTATTACGAGTAGGCTTACATGAGGACAATGAATATCAGATACTTCATTATTGTTTGCATGCACTCGGGACCAAGTCGAAATTCCCATAGAAACCCATAGATATAGGACAATCATATCGGTCTCAATTGGTTTCTATATTGGTTTGTATAGGCAATGTCTATGGGTCCCATTATAAACCAATAGGAAACCCATAGGACAATTATATTGGTCTCTATTGGTTTATATGGGAAATGTATATGGGTCACATATAAACCCATATAGAAACCCATATTCCACTTTCCCTATTGAAACTTATAGAAACCATTAGGCCTATGGGTTTCTATTGGTTTTGGTAGTATGGGAATTTCGACCTAGGCTATAAGCCACTATTAAATAGAATAAATAGTCTCTAAAAGTTTGAGCACAATCGGTCAACTGTCAAGAGAAATAGCCATTAATTATGTCTACAATTTTGTTGGCAACACACTGGCAAAGTTGCCCCGTGCAAGCTATATGCTTTCAAGGGGCACCTCAACCGCGGGCCTCAACCATATTTTGTTGATTCCCATCAGGGTGAAATTCCCATTGACTACCAATTGAAATCAATTGGTAATCGAAAAGTATATGGAAAATGAAACAATGTGTACAAATTGAATTCAATGGGTACCCATTGAAACCAATGCCAATGTGTACCCATTGAATCCATTGAATTCAATTGGTACCAATTAGAATGTCAATGGGTACCCATTGGTTTCAATGGGTACCCATTGAATTCAATTAGGATTTCAATTGGTATTTCGTCCTGGGTTTTCTTGTATTTTATGTATTTTTATATTTGGTTGAAGTAAATGAAATTTAAATTTAAATTGAATTAAAATTGAAAGTTGTGTAGAGCTCCTCATACGTTTTGAACCCCAAATTTAAATTTGTTTCAATTTTTCCAAAATGTTTGTTTAATAAATACATGTACGCCTACACAACATGGAGTTCGGGGAATGGACAAGTGTGACTACCAGTCTTTGAAGTAAACTGAACAAAATTGAAAATGGATGTACAAAACATAAATGGGGAGTTGTCTAGAAACTTATCAGAGAGCATAGGCGTACCCAGGTTCAACCCCCCCCCCCCCCCCCCCATGATGAAAAAGGGCCGTTTTGGGGGGTTCAACCCTCCCCCCCCCCCCCCCCCCCCCGCCCTTACACAATTTAAGTAGTCTAGGCATAACCAATGGTCTCGGCCCCCGAAAACCAAGACAGTGGTCTTGGTCTCGGCCTCAATATTTTTGACAGATCTCGGTCTCGGCCTCGAAAATTTTTGAAGGATTTCGGACTCGGGTTCTAAAAATCCTCACCGACACCACCCCCCCCCCCCCCCCCCCCCCAATGACAATTTTCACAGACATCCCCCCCTCGAAAATTCTTCACCGACACCCCCCCTCGAAAAATCTTCACCGACACCCCCCTCGATAATTCTTCACTGACACCCCCCCCCCCTTGAAACTTGAAAATTCTTCACCGACACCCCCCCCCCCCCCCCCCTCGATAATTGAAAACTGGCATATGCTAATGCATATAAAATATTAATAATATTAAAAAAATTACTCATTATATTATACAAAATATCATTGAATTACAATAACTTGACTTATGAGTAATGTCTTTACAATAAGAACTCTACCAATGAGCGTGAGATTTCTCTTTTTCCAATTATCTACAATTCTTTGAATCTTCTGTAATTTTGTTTCAACCAAGTCTTGATTAGTACCTATATTATACATTCCTAAATATTTAACACATCCTTCAGACCATGGAATACCATAATTATAAAGATCCCATCTCTTTTGTTTTGGACCTAGCCATTTTAAAATTGTTGTTTTTCTTTATTTACAACGGGACCTGCAACCTTTTCAAATAATTATAATTCTTCAAATATGTATTTAAGTGATGATTTTTCCCGAAAGAAAAGTGACGTATCATCTGCGTATTGCAATAATTTCAATTCAACTTTATTATTTCCATACATTATACCTTTAATTTGTTTATTTTGTCTTATCTTTTCAGCTAATATTTCTACTGCTAATACAAATTATGGGTGCGGTTCGTTATTCCGAAGGTTCGTTATTCCGAAGGTTCGTTATTCCGAACACGCAAATTTCCTATACCTGAGTGTTCGTTAATCCGAAAATGAAATAGGGTTCGTTAATCCGAACATTTGTTGCATTATTCCGAAGGTTCGTTATTCCGAAGGTTCGTTATTCCGAAGGTTCGTTATTCCGAAGGTTCGCTATTCCTAAAATGAAATCGGGTTCGTTATTCCGAAGGTTCGTTATTCCGAAGGTCCGTTATTCCGAGGGTTCGTTATTCCGAAGGTTCGCTATTCCTAAAATGAAATCGGGTTCGTTAATCCGAAAATTAATTTGGGTTTGTTATAATGCTATAATTTCATAAAAAGAGATAAAATAAACTTAAATGTTTGATTGGTCTGGCCAAGGGAGGGAAAGGGGGAGGGGTATGCTTAATGCAGGCTGTAAATTAAATAAACAAAACACAAACTATAGTATTATAACAAGCCCGATTTAATTATCGGAATAACGAACCCGATTTTATTTTCGGATCAACGAACCTTCGGAATAACGAACCTTCGGAATAACGAACCTTCGGAATAACGAACCTTCGGAATAACGAACCTTCGGAATAACGAACCTTCGGAATAACGAACCTTCGGAATAACGAACCTTCGGAATAACGAACCTTCGGAATAACGAACCTTCGGAATAACTGAACCTTCGGAATAACGAACCTTCGGAATAACGGACTGTAACCCAAATTATAAGGCTGATAGAGGGCAACATTGTCTTATCCCTCTGCTAATCTCAAAACTTGCTGTTTTCCACCCATTAATTAACACTGAGCTGTTTACATCTTTATATTACATTAATTTAACCCACTTACAAAAATCTACCCCAAAATTAAAATGTTTCAAGCATTCTTCAATATACTGAAATTCAGTAGTGTCGAATGCTTTTGTGAAATCAACCTTCATGAATGAACCTTCTAATCCTTTTTCATATAACAATTGAAAAACATCCTGAGTTAGTCTTATATATTAAAACCACTCAGTCTATTATTTATATATCCAACCTGATTTTCGTGTATTATACTTGATAATTATAGCCTTTTGCATTATATTTGCCAGAACAGCGGCCATTATCTAATAATCATAATTCAACAATGTACTTGGTCTCCAATTATTTAAATTATCTGTTTCCCCTTGTTTATAAATCAATGTAATTATTCCTTGTTTCTGCGTTTCTGACATCACGTTATTATCAAAGTTTGCATTCAATGCATTCACAAAAATATACTCAATATCATTCTAAAATTCTTGATAAAATTCTATTGTTAAACCATCACCAACTTATAGCTTTATTTGTTGTCATCTGAAAAATTACTTTACGGCATTCTTCAGGTGTTATTAAACCTTCACAATTATTTTTGTCAGTTTCAGATAATTTGTTTACTCTACAATCTTTTAAATATTCTTCAACATCGTTTTACTAGCGTATAATAATTGTTCTGTTTGTTCATAAAAGGACACGTTGCATGTTATGTATGACTTCAGTAATTTTGAAACAAATACATCCGTTGACAAAGAAATCCAAACATATAGGCACGCCTACATCAACGATAAAATGTTTAATGCTGAAAATTCTGCCTGGGACTTCCACAAAGTTTCCTAAGTGGATTTTCCAACACTGATTTACTTGACAAATAAACAAAAACAATAGAAAAAGAGAAGAAGAAAAAGGTCCTTGGGGGTGTTTCACAAAGATCCTAAGTTGAACTTTACTGTAAGTTGGACTTGGATATTATGGAAAGCCGTTAGTTTCTTTTAACAAAATTTTAAAAATTCTTTTAAAAGGCATAAAATGTTGATTCAAATCATTGATATGTTCTATTATCAAGGGGATTTTCTTTTCTTGATGTAAACATTATGAAAAGTCTAAAATATGTGCATTTTTTCTTTTGAATATATTTTATTCCGAGGCTCAATTGCTTTCCATAATTGTTAAGTCCAACTTAGGGTTAAGTTCAACTTATATGATCTTTGTGAAACACCCCCTGGTCTCTTTGATACACGAAAATTATATTATGTGTTCATTTTGTTTAGTCCAAAATAACACGTTTTTGTCCGAATATGAGTTGGTTTTGCCCGAAAATAACATGCCACTGCCTGAATTTGATTTTGCCCGAATATGAAATGAAATGAAATGGATTTATTGTCAATAATAATCAGTTCAATATTTACAATTTACAATATATATATAATCCTATTACAGATTAATGATACATCTTGAAATTAATTCTACAATATAGAAGAATCGACAAAAGGGGCTATAACAAAATAACACATTGCTAATCGGGGTTAGCCCCGATAGTGATAAATTACACAAACAAAAATACATTTTCAGCTGAACATAACTTATTTCCACTATGTACACAACTTATTGAAATTGTACCAATAAAAAACAAGCAAATTATTTGTTATTAATTATTATTTATCTAATCATATATACTCGCTGTAAATGTAATGTTTTAGGGATTGGCAAAAGCTTTTCCGTGACATTAGTTTGTCCAAATATAGTTACCTTAGGTATAGTACATTGACCAATACTGATTTACCTGACAAAACAAAAAAAGAAGAAGAAGAAGAAAAGGTCCTTGACTCTTTGATGCCCGAAAATGACATGTTTTCAATTGTTTAGTCCAAAATAATACCATTTGCCCAAGTAATTAAGAGACGGTTTTGCCTGAAAATAACATGACACTGCCCGAATAAGAATATATGTGACATGATTTTGCCCAATTATGACATTATTTTCAAGTTGTCCGAATGATATAGTTACCTAAGTAGATTGACCAACACTGATTGACCTGACAAAGAAAATAAAAAGAAG